>SNQN01009248.1:0-16823 GCA_008642245.1 Bassia scoparia
TCCGTGGCTCAAGCCCACGCAAAAGCACCTCGATGTAGTACCAAGCCGCGCGCCCGCTATACGCTGAGGGCGCGGCCCACGTCCTACAATACCGCTCGACACTTAAAAGAAAATTAAAGGGTTGAGCGTGGGGCTGACTGTTCCGGCCCACCATAAGCTGGGCTAGGCCCAATCAATAATTACAAAAGGGCCATTATTGCTTGCTTTGACTAGTCAACAAGAAGTAGCTTCTTGAGGAAGCAGTCTAACTGAATTCAGTTAGATGTTATTCCAGATTCTTCCAACTTTTAGTGGGATTACGATCTTACCCTCTTGTTGTCTATAAAAAGGACTGAGGATCACATTTTCACGGGACCGATTTCTAAGATTTCTGACACCAAAAACACACTTTCACTCTCTAAAATTCTCTCTCTCACTTACCTTTTCTCTCTCCTACCTTTGCTGACTTAAGCATCAGAGGTGGTCCCCAAGGTACAAACCCCTGGGCCCTCTGACTGCGTTTTCTCTCTCCTCAGGAAACCCGATGTATATCTCCGGTGTATTTCCGACGTGTTTCCAACGTGTTTCCGACGTGTTTCCCAGCGATCACTCAAGAAGCAGACATCAAGGTTCCATTTCCCCTACTTTTTAGATCTAGGTTTTTTATTCCTAGAACACTATTGATTAAAGGCGCTTATCCTTAGTAGGATATTAGTTTTTCCTACATAAAAGCCAGTAGAAATCTCACATAAAATAAATCGTATGAGCTGCAAAATCTCTATATATATTAAACGAATACTGATGAACAAACCAACTRTACGATCAATATTATTTCTTAACAATCTTTCTTCAGGATTAATTTCTTCAGAATTAATTCATGAGGGATCATCCACCAAGGCTGACAATATTTAGAAACTTAGTAGGAAGCACATTAAAATTCTTATCTAGTAAATAATCAAAGCACTTGTAAGTCACACTTTCATATTAAATTATTTCAATTTGAACTTTGTTAACAAAGTTAACGTCATCCTTATAAATCTTTTAAAAMTTCATCATTATATAAGAATGAATATAGTCAAGTGGGGTCAACCCCCCTACCCCACTACCTCAACCCACGTAAACCCTCTCACCCTCATTCAATATTCATTCACATTCTTTCATCAATCATTCAACATTCATCTAACATTATTCATTCAACAWGTCGAATACAATTGGGAAAGTAGAGTAACAAGCTATTGATCCATAAGGATGAACTATGCTATGCTAATGTTAAGCTACACCATCCTATGCTAAACTYTACTTGGCTGCTAGGCCTAGTGCAGCTAAGGAAAGTAATAAAATGCGAAAAATAGATAGATTGTTTGATATGTTATGTTTGATGTCCTTTTCCTTTGATCCGACTTTACCTATTTATAGGCCTTAGGTGAAGAAGATCGTGGGGTGGAGATTACGGTAGTTCATACTTAGTGGCGATTACTTGTCGCTCTTAACGTTTGAATCTTCCTCCTTTCCCTCCAAACTTCCGTTTAAATGCATAGTGGGTCTTTCTTCTTTGGGTCGTGCTTAATGGGCCATCTCCTGATAATCTTTTGCCTATACCCTGACTATCTCCCTCTGGCGCATATCTCCTATCGCCAGACTGAAATCCCCACGAGATATTGTATCTCGGTCAATGTTGGTCAACAAAGCGAACTAAATAATTTTGGTCCCTAACAAATTGCCCCCTAAATTTGCAAGGGCAATACCACCTTGACTCCTTGTGAATTAACGACTTGGAATCGAATGAGAAATTAATAACATGATCGTACAAATTTTTTCTCTTAAAGATTTTGTTAAAATTATGACATGCTCTTATAATGTAACGAATTAACTATTATAATTTTTGTAACTAGGGTCGTTCCTGAGAATTTGGGGGCTCGGGGCGAATTGAAAAATAGGACCCCTAAAACAAGTTTTTAAAAAAAGTTTATATTATTTATATTATTTTATATAACGTAAAAAGAGCATATAATTTCTTCCTTTGTCGCTAAAATAATGATTTCAATTAAAGATAAATAATGATACTTCATACAATACTTTAAGTACGCAAAGAATTATTGTTACAAAAACTATACTAAAATGTTGTGAAAAATAAATTTATATGTAGTACGAAGTACATAGAGACAAGTAATATGCACTCGTATTCATTTCAATTTGTTAAAAATTATTGTGGAAAAAAAATAGATGTTAAGAACTCTTGTAGAAAGGTACAAATAACATATAAGTAGTATTTAAAGAGGAATTTAATGCGAAAAAACTAGAAAAAATAGTAAAAGGATTCTAGGAATTAGCTGATTTTGGACCAAGTAAAAAGTACGAGTACACAAATAAAATTTACCTTAGAATAAAATACTTGAGATATACTGAAAAAAGGTAAACATGGATTCTTTATTTTGTTTTTGGAAAAAAAAATATTAACAAGAATGTTTTTAGTAGGAATTCATTGTGGAAGGAGAAATACAAAGAATGGTAACAAGATTTTAATTAATTGCAATTTTCTAAATAGAAGAAGAATGTGTAAAAAGAAATAAAATAAAAATGTCAGTCATTGGAATTGAACCCATGTCACACTAAGAGAAGTAATTTATCAGTAGACTTTCATTGCCACTGAGCCAAGTGGATTTTCCTTGTCATTTTATGCATTGAATATTTATCTAAACATTTTATCTTGGAGTCAGACTATGCATTTATAATCTTGGGCCCTGGGCGTGGGCCCTGCTCGCCCCACCCCAGGGCCTGGCCTGTTTGTAACCATATCATAATATTTGCTAAGAAAGATATAGAACTTTTTGTTGGGACAATGGTATGCAAAAATATACCTTCACGATATCCAAGGGTTAAATTTCTGTTTGATGGAAAATAACTTGGACATATATTAAGCAATAATTCGGTGCATTATCCTATGTATCTCTATCATTACAAGACCGTCATTTTGAAAAATGACACAAACATATGTGGTTTAGGTCTTGTCCCATCATAATTGTAATGGTGGCATTAATTATGTCTGTCAAAACAGTACTCTACTTTGGACTTAATAAGCAAAAATATTTAAAATAATTTCAAACATAACAATTTTAACATTGTAAAAAAGCAATATTTTTTGGAAAAATTATCAAAAATTACAAAATAAAAACAGGAATTAGTACATAATTCTAATATATAGAGAACATAGACGACTAAGATCTATTAGAATTGTGTTTCATACTTGTTGGTTTTTTTCTCAATTTTTTTATACATTTCTACCGACCGCCAATGATCACTAATTATCGACCACCAATATAGACGGTCCCGAATTACCAATCGTCTATATTAGAAGTTACCGAACGTTAATAGAAATTTACTGAGTGATCAGTGTTTTACCGACCGTTCTACTAAATTCATGCCACAAGCAAAATTGGGACTATTTATTAATAGTGAGAATCTTCTAAAATCTCATCATTATATAAGAATGAATATAGTCAAGTGGGGTCTTGTTAGAATCAACTTAATGAATAGTTTATTAAAATCCAATTTTTAAAATTTTTACTCGTGTATAATTAATTAAAGATATTTGATATATAAAATGTGTATTGGCAAACATGTAAAGTAGAAGTGGCATGAATTTAGTGGAATAGAGGGAGAAACAAAGTTAACATCATCCTTTTGTAGTGTTAAATTGGCATAGAATTGAAAGAAAATGGCATGTTTTGATCTAGGTTGTGAAAATGCTATCATATTGATTAACACGTACTTGCAATCTCTTTGTCTCGTCGTTTTCCGTCTCCTAGAGAGTAATAAGAAGGATGTAAAATCAAGATCTTCTTGTGCAAGCATATTCTCCGTAACATAAAAACCTTTTGAAATAATGTCATATATATGAATGGAACACACTAAACATACTTTTGTATGCTTACTTTATGATTTGTGAGGAACCACTAGTGAATCCTGTCCGAAATTCCCACTAAAAAACACAATCTTGCCACTAAAAATATCAACAGTTCCATAAAGGTAGATCTTGAAATCATAAATCAAGGGTATGTAGGTTAGGAGTTGAGATCCTCTAGAGTTTGAAAATTAATTATAGAATTGTAGAGTTGTGAGAATGAGAATTTTTCATTATTTTTAGGATTTGTTGCCAACAACTACCCACATTCCATTTTATTAAAAAAAACTACCCACTTTTCCCAAAACCATTAGAAAAACCTACCCACCCATGGTTTCAGGCTACTTCAAAACCACTTCCGGCGACTGGGTCCACCCAAATCCTGTTTTCTCCTCTTTTCCGGTTAGTGGGGCCCACCTGACTCGTTTTTCCTTCTTTTAAATTCGATTTTCATTCTTTTTCTGTCATTTTCTCTTCTTCTTCACTTATTCCTTTACTTTCATRCTCTCTCCTTTCCCTTCCCTCACCTCTGTTCTTCCCATCTGCCATTTCTATGTCAACCACCCTCAACCAACCACCACCTACCGTACTCTACCACCACCCCATAATCCCCGCCTAATCTTCTCTTCCCTTTTAAACCCCAATTTCTTCCTTCCTTCGATTCCCCATAAATCCATCTGTAAATTTATCATTAAAAGTTGCCAGTTAATACTAATTACTAAACCCAACTTTTGATAAGCTTTTTCCGGCGAAAATCCGTCACTTCCGCCGTCCTCTTCAACCACCACTGCTACGCCGGATTCTCCACCTGCGTGGCCTACCAATCAACGGAGCCGAGAGAGGGGAACATGTGGAAATGCGAGGAATGCATGAGTGGTAGTGCGAGGGAGGAGAAGGTGGCTGCGAGGGAGGCGCGAGTGGCTGTGAGAGAGGCGAGGGTGGCTGCGAATTGAAGGAGGAAGAGGTGGAGGCAAAGGTAGTTGTGAGGGAGGCCAGGCGCGAGTGACAAGTAGAGAGGGAGACGAGGGTTATGGTTGTGCGAGGGCGGTTGGACGGTGGTGGTGCGTGGACTGGACCTCAGGTCACACTGATGCTTGTAGGAGGAAGATGAGTAAATGAGAGTTTGTGGGTCAGAATATTAAAGAGGGAGTTGGTGGGTTTAATTGAGGGGTAGATAGGTAATTACCGTAGGTTAGGCTGGGTTTTTGGAGGGACATGTGGGGCCCACGGACCGGAGGAGGTATTCCAGCAGCCTGAAAACAACATTGGGTAGGTTTTTCTAATGGTTTTGGGAAAAGTGGGTAGTTTTTTTTAATAAAATGGAATGTGGGTAGTTTTTTCTAAAAAAGTCCCAAATGTGGGTAGTTGTTGGCAAAAAATCCTTATTTTTATTGTACTTTTATCTTTTATTTTGAAATGCATGCAAGATGAATATCAACCATTGATCTTTTGTAAATGATCTAGATTTATTGAACTCTATAGAGTTCAACTCTAGAAGATCCAAACCCGTAGGTTACCATTGTTTCCCACGCTAGTTTTATCCCATATCACTAATGTTTCCTTTTAATAGTAACATTGTGAATTTTATTTCTTGTTTATACTMAAAGACTGCAACGTGTCTTAAATTAGCATAATTGAATAATTTCATATATCAAAATACTTTATTTAATAGTGAACACACGAGAATGCATATGAAATTAAACAAATTAATTTCACGAAGAAGTAATGATAAAAAATCAAAATAAAATAAAACAAATGAGATAAATTCATAACATAATAGTAACCTTATTATAGTCAAATATTTTTCGTTATGACATAAAATAGATTCCAAAACAAAAATATAAAACAACGATTTTAAAAAAATCCACACTTCGCACCAATAAATAAAATATTGTTAAGTCTGATGCACAGACTTATAATTAGTATATGCTTAATAATTAAGCTTTCTTGAACTTAACTCGAAGAGGTGGAGCACCAACACCTATTCGCCATGTTCCATCTTCTTGAATGTAAACGCTTAGATCTCCACAAGTGACCTGTGGGCAAGTAACTAATTTGTAATCAAAATTAAATCTTGGGAAAAACCTCTCAATTTTGAACCAATTGTTCATTGTTTCGGGACCATGATAACCAGCAACACCTCCAAGAGTAACAAAATATGTTGCACTAGACTCATCATTCTTCACCGTCCATACACGAGATTGTTGGCACATGTTAGTGAAGGAGAAAACTATATTCAAGTCCATAGAGAAAGTAATGTTGTTAGAAATAGGATTTGCTGGGAAGAACTTCACTGGAATGCCAACAGATGTTGTGTCGGTGTCTTGGACAACATATAGTGGGCATGGTTCATTAGTGCTTTTAGGTGTAGTGGTTATTCCACCGCCTTGACGTTGGACCACTGGAAGGATGTTATACTCTCGTCCCATCACAACTGGATCTCCATCTGTATCATATATGTTCACCACGATTACAGGATTTACAGGAGGAGGAGGTGACTATGGTCATGGTCCATGGTGGTGCGTGGTGGTGGAGGTGAAGGAGAAGGTGGAGTGAGTGGTCATGATCATGGTTTCGACATGCCATGATCATGATCATGGTCATGGTCATGCTCTTCATCGTGGTGGTCATTGTGTCATCATCGTGGTCATGATTGTGCCCATGATCATGGTTGTGCTCATCTTTATGGTCATGATCATGTTCATCATTGTGATCATGACCGTCATATGGTCATGTACATGATCATGAATTGATCATGGTTTCATCATGCCCATGATTATGATCATGGTCATGTTTTCGTCGTGGTGATCATTGTGCTCTTACGTGATCATGATTGTGCTCATATCATGGTTGTGCTCATCATTATGGTCTTGATCATGGTCATGATCATGATCATGGTTCTCGTCATGCCATGATCATGATCATGGTCATGCCTCTTCGTCGTGGTGGTCATTATGCTCATCATTGTGGTCATGATTGTGCCCATGATCATGGTTGTGCTCATCATTATGGTCTTGATCATGTTCGTCACTGTGATCATGATCGTCATCAAGGTCGTGATCATGATCATGGTTCTCGTCATGCACATGATTATGGTCAAGGTCATGCTCTTCATCGTGGTTATCAATGTGCTCATCATCGTGGTCATGATTGTGCTCATGATCATGGTTGTGCTCATCATTATGGTCATGATCATGTTCGTCATCGTGATTATGACTGTCTTCATGGTCATGATCATGATCATGGTTCTCGTCATGTCCATGATCATGGTCATGCTCTTCGTCGTGGTGGTCATTGTGCTCATCATCGTGGTCATGATTGTGCCCATGATCATGGTTGTGCTCATCATTATGGTCATGATCATGTTCGCCATCGTGATCATGATCGTCGTCATGGTCATGATCATGATTATGGTTCTCGTCATGCCCATGATTATGATCATGGTCATGCTCTTCGTCGTTGTGATCATTGTGCTCATCATCGTGGTCATGATTGTGCTCGTTATCATGGTTGTGATCATCATTATGGTCTTGATCATGTTCATCATCGTGATTATGACTGTCTTCATGGTCATGATCATGATCATGGTTCTCGTCATGCCCATGATCATGATCATGATCATGGTCATGGTCATGCTCTTCGTCATGGTGGTCATTGTGCTCATCATCGTGGTCATGATTGTGCCCATGATCATGGTTGTGTTCATCATTATGGTCATGATCATGTTCATCATGGTCATGATCATGTTCATCATGGTCTTGATCGTGATTGTGGTTATCGTCATGCCCCTTATTGTGGCCATGATCGTGGTTGTGATCATGTTCCCCTTCATGGTCATGATCGTTGTTATCATCATGCTCATGATCATGGGTGTTGTGCTCATGATCATTGTTGTGGTTATGATCGTGCTCATGCTCACTATCATGGTCATGATCGTGATTATGATTGTGCTCATGATCGACATCGTGGTCATGGTCATGGTCATGCTCACCATCATGGTCATGATCGTTATCATGATCGTGTTTATGCTCATGATCATTGTGGTTCTCATGGTCATGATCAACATCATGGTCATGGTCATGAACGTCGTTATGATCATGGTCATGAACGTCGTTATGATCATGGTCATTGTGGTGGTCATGGTCATGGTCATGGTTATGCTCTCTATCATGATCGTAGTTATTATTGTGTTGATGATCTACGTCATGGTCATGCTCACCATCATGGTCATGATCATCGTCTTGATTTTGGTTGTGATCATGATCATTGTGGTGGTCATGGTCGTGGTCATGTTCACCATCTTGGTCATGACCATGGTCATGGTGATCATGATCATTTTCATGGTTTTGATTTTGATCATGATTGTGGTCATGTCCATCATCATGGTCATGATCGTGATTATGCTCGTGATCGTCTTCATGGTTGTGCTCGTGGTCATGATCGTGATCATGTTCATGATCGTGATCATGTTCATGATCGTGATCATGTTCATGCTTGTGATCATGTTCATGCTCGTTCTCATGATGTTGATTATTTTCATTAGTGTAGTTTTGGCAGTCCTCATGACCACGATATTTGTATTCATCATGATCATGGTGATAGCTACCATCTCGACCATTTTAGTTGTTGTATTCATTTTCCATGGATGGTGTATAAGCTGGCCTTGAAACTTTGTTCTTGTCATTGTTGTAATTGCCATCACCGCAACTATTTTTTCCATTTCCTCGATTCACGGGAGTAGCAGACTTTGGGGAATGGTAGAGGTCGTAGTTTTCTACCATGGATGGAGTATAGGCTGGCCTTGGGACTTTATTCTTACCATTGTTGTAAGTATTATCACCACAACTTTTCTTGTTATATGCCTCATGGCCATTACCCTCATGTTGGTTGTATTTGTCTTGTGCAAGAACAAATGAGGAAGAAAGAAATATGAGAATTAAAGAAAGAAAGCAAGTAAAATGTGTATTATTCGAGTAGCCATTTGAGTGACAAAGTCAGTTTGATGGATTATGAAAAATATGTCAACAATGGTTGCTATTTATAGTAAAAGGATTTGTAGCTAGACATTTCACTTTCGTTTAGTTTATTGTATTATAATAAAAGGAATTAGTTGTACGTATGTGTGTAATCTGTGTTCATGAAGTTATTAAAATAATAATGTAGGATTGACATTGACGTTGCACATATACCATGTTCAAAAGGCTTAGTGGCCACCATGAACCAACAATTTTATAATCAACTACTTCTAGAGTAATATTATGTATTTATGTTTCATGATGTCAATGTGTCGGAAACTATGTTAAATTAATCACCTTGAAGGTATAATTTTCATATATAATATTGTAGGATTTGCATTGACTTTATACACGTAACATTTTCTAAAGGCTTAGTGCTACTGATTATTATATGTTTCATGATGTCAATGTGTCAAAAACCTTAACAAATGATGAAATCGTACTAGAATTGAGATAATGCTTTTTGCCGTAAAGATTGCTTTATCCTTGTATATCATTCATATTTTTTAGATAATTGAAGCCCGACAACTACCGAACAAAAGCTACTCTCAATCTTATTGACTTTACTTCTAATAATCATGTCCATACACTATAGTATATTACACGAGAGATTGATATATGGATAGGTCAGTTGGTACTGGCTTTCCTCCTTATTGCAACTGATCATGACTACACTACATAAAAAAGCTCGTATAGTGACGAAATTTAAGAAACAGATTTACATGTATCTAATTTAGGGATCATTTCTTAAATTCTTCTCTAGCTATAGTTTTTACCCATTTCTCCTACATACACCTAGTCAAACAAAGTTAGAATCCGAAGGCAAATTAAATTTTAAAATTCGTCTCTAACTTACGGACTAATCTTATAAGGATGTCTCCAAATTAGAAGCATAATTTAAAACTTGTTAATATAACTCTTATTTAAATACATAAATACAAATCCATCTCTAATTTAGACAAAGATGGAATTTGAAGATACATTTCTAATATTTWTAATTATTATGAGTTTCACGCATAGGGGTATACATGTAGTTGAAGTTGCAATTGGTGTGGTTGGTTGGAGTTTCTCATGGTGATTGTTATCTATGTAGATTTAAAGACGTATTTTTATTCTCTCTAAAGAGGATATTCTATCCAATTTGAAGTAGATCAGTTCTTATCCTCATCCTTGTGGATCCCGAAATAAATTTAAAATAATCAATAAAATTACTTGTAGAACATAGACAAATTTTATACTTTCTTTAATTTGTTCCTTTTTGTTGTTATCTTTTCTCAAATTGGCGTTGGTATATCATTGTCATTTATTATATTTCTAATAATTAAAATAATTTTCATTGATATTAAATTTAAAAATTAGCCTAGATTTTTTACTTTTAGCACTTTCAATAACCATTTTCAATAATAAATTAGGTTGTTGGCCAGGTGTTGCCTCATAAGTTTTTTTTTACCTCATGTTTAAATTGTTCGTAAGATGCTGCACTTTTATTAAAAAGAAAAATTTTGATTACGAGTACATGTTATACTTTCTTATTTTATTTATATTATTCCATTGTTTCTCTTCAATTACATGTTCCCCCTTTACTTTTTTTTCTCTTTATCTCTCCCCTATCCTTAAAATTATACTAATATTTTAAAACAAGCCCTCAACTCATACACATGACTAATCATACTTTTCATTCTTAATATAATTCACATGTGTCATATTTTATAGAAAAAACCTACCCGACCTCATCAAATTTGTTTTTTTTTCCAAAAAATAGATTTGCATTAATTTTTAATAATTGCATTACATTTAATTGAATAAAACTTTTTCGATTTCTAGAATTTCTTTCTTTTTTTATTTTCAAAATTATTTTTCCTATGTTTTACTCGGGTTTCCTCTCTTTATATTTTGATTTTCATTTTACAATTTATATTTTCTCAACTAGTATTTGCTTTCCTTCTAAAAGTGGACACACACACTTTACATTTAATAATAATAGTAATCATTTTAAATCACTTAGTCTGTTTGTTCCACAAAGTTTTMAACAGACAACAACAACAAGAACAATAAAAAAAATAATATTTTACATGTTCATATTTCTAACATGTTCATCTAATATTTTACATCTAATACTTCCTGCGTAACAATTTAATTGCAACTTTTCTTTGAGCACGCTTTATGAGGAAGAGAATTAAGGGTCTAAACGAGCAAATTAATTAAAATAATTTTAACACTAATAACATATATTCTTATTTTTTGTTGTGTTAAAATTATTTTACCTAATTTACTTGTTTAAACCCTTATTGTCTTCTTTAAAAAGCGTACCCAAACACAAGTTGCAATTAAATTGTTACGGAGAAAGTATATTAATATATTAATAAAAATATATTATATTACATCATCTAATAAGAAGTGCACGCCTATATTACATCTAATATGAATTTATATCTCTATTATATAAGTGAAGGGGGAACAATGGTGTCCCCTTTGAAATTCCTCAACTACCCTTCAAACTTAAGAAAATTACATAATTTAATACTTGTATATGCATAAATTTACCAAATTAACTATTCAATCAATTCTTTTTTCAATATATTCAAATGCATAAGAYATAATTAGATTGTCAATCAATGGTCAACACAGGAAAAGGTGAAAGTTTTATCAATTAGTAGAAACTTAAATACAAATAATTTAGACTAATTAATACTCACCTTATTTAATTTAGGAAAATGTTTCATTGACCCTAATGGTTGGGAACCCTTTAGATACAATAAAATAAAAAATAATAATTTATGTGTAATAAATTAGAAAGAATTAGTATAATATTGAAAGTTTCAATGTATTTTATACCAATAAAAAGCCAATGATAAGAGGGTTGCCAACCCTAAGGGTTAGCCAATCATGGTCCTTTAATTTATTCTCATAAATAAATCAACCAATTAATACCATAGCATACTATAAAAATTCWAAATTGAACAATCATATCACTTATCTCTAATTTAATTTAAAAGTGTCACTTATTTATTTGTCCCTAAAATGTCATTTTTTGGAATCWACATAAAATCAACTTAGGGTCTGTTTACTTCAGCTTAAATTTAGTACAGTTCAGTTCAGCTTCATTCACTTCTGTTTAGTTCAGTTCTTAACCCAATTTCTCTCTCTCATAAAATATTAAGTTCAGTTCAATTTAGTTGATTTCAGTTAATGTAAACGGACCCTTAAACTACTTTGCAATATCGTTATTTATTAACATTGAGGTTCATATGTCAATTCAAATAATTAATGAGTCAATCAAAATTATTAATTCTTTTTTAATTTGAGATTCAATCACAAAAAAAACCATAATAATTAAGCAAATACAACATTTTTATAATTCCATGCACGCATCGCGTGCTTAAAAGGCTAGTATTATATAAGGGAAGGGGGGAGGTGGTGGTACTGGTGGGCCCACCTAAAAATATCATTCTACCCCTTTCCTTTTGTAAATTACTTTAAAAAAAATCAAACAACATTTAATGTCATATTTAAATAAGGAAGTAGCATATGATCTGTTTAAAAACTTGCCAAAAAAAACAATTGCATTAATCATCAACCCCTATTAATCTAAAACAATAATTAAATATTACTTCTTTATATTCTTTCATACATGCAAGTCACAATTTATGGTCAAAGTGAAAAATTTTCAATTATGATACTTAGTACACTAATTAAAATTAATATTTTATTTAAAAATTTTCAAAAAGTCATATATAATTTTCTTATCAATTCAAAGCACGCATAGTATGCAAAGAATACTAGTATATATATAAGGTAAGAAGTGAACGCGTATGCGTGCATAGTCTTGTAGAATAGTTGGTACTTTTTTTATTAGTTGTTTTGATTTTGGTTTAGATTAGATTTTTTTATTGTTTATTATTATTTAGATAAAAAAATTTATGTTATTGCTATTTTGGGTTTAAGAATTGACGGTTTTAGTTGTTTAGCTGTTGTTCCATAGATTTAATGATTTTAAATTCTTTGAATAAGACCATAATATCAATAATATTCTTTGGTGGTTGTTTTTGTTTATGGTTGAATTGTGAGATATTCCTTTTTTTAATGTTTATATATTTACTATTTTGTTTAGATATTTAGTCATTAATAAGAAATTTCATGTTTTTGAATTCTTTGGATTTGAATTGGACCGGATAAGATAATTCCTTGGTTATTGTTTTGTTTATTGATAAGTTTTAGATATTTCTCTTTTTATTAATGTATGTTTCTTTATTTAGCTATTTTTTAATTTTTATTTTTCTCATGTCGTTTATAAGGAACAAACAATACACGCAGATGTGTGCATAGTGTTTGTACAGTCTTTTTATTATATTATATTTTATTTTATTTTCCAGATAAAGATTTCTACTTTATTTTTTTTTTGAATAGAATAAATAAGTTTTCTCTTTGTTTTTAGAATTAAAATTTTATAAAAATACAGTAACCCTTTTTATTTTTTATTTTTTTCTATTTACTTCTTATTTACCAAGTACATAAGATTTTTTTTAAAAATTTTTCTTACATTTATATATTTAATATCATATATATAATTATATATTATATATATATATATATTTATTTATTTAAAAAGATAGGATTTCTATTTATTACATAAGATTGATATTTTTGGGTTTTTAGAATTAAATTTTTTTAGGGATGAATTCATTTTTTGTTATTTTACTTATTTTATTTTTGATAAGATTTTTTCTTAATTTAACTTTTCAATTTATTTTTGACGTTTTTTAGTTGTTTAGATTTTCAATCATCCATGACAATTTTATTGTTTTAATTCTTTGGATAAGATATATTTATTTTATTGTTGTTTTTGTTATTGAATAGTTGTTATAGATCGATCAGGTGGTTATTGATTATATCAATTCTTAATCCGACACTCTTTCTATGTTTGTAAATATTTTATATTTTATCTTTTTGTTAGAATTTTAGAATTTATTTGAGGCAAAAAGGTGAACGAACACAATTTATCGACCAAATTGGGATGTTTGATTTATAATAACACATAGATTAACATAAGATATCTTAGGTAATATAATATTTTATATTTTCGGCGTTTTATTTTTTAATACAAATATACTATCTTATAGAAATGGTGGTTATAGATATAATTTATATTTTAAGCTATACGTCATTTTTTTAGGTATGTAAATAATTTTTATAATTATGTTATCTTTTATTAAGTAATAGAATTTATTTTGAAGCAAAAAAGTCTGCACAAAAGTGATCGACCAAATTTGGTATTTGCTTATCTCTATTATTAAGGAAGGGGGAGAAGATTGTGTCCCCCCTCTTAAAATACGATATACCCTTTAATGAATTAATGAGGCTTAAAAGATTTTGATACCCTTAAGGTCTTAAATGAAAATTATGAATTGACTTGTTTAAATCATACAAAATAACGAAATAAATTGTTACGTGACTTAATTAATTAGTGAATAAAATTCAAAACTAATGATTATTATTCCCAAATTGAAATTAAAACATATTAGAATATATTTCGAATTCAAATCATTAATTTATTAGTTCTTATTTTTATGCGGCAATCCATGTTATATACAAAAGTAATTTACCAATCCAAATAAATTCATATGACTATTATTAGATATTAAAGTAATAATATCAAATATTTCTTAAACATTTTAATTAAATACGTCATATACTATTATTTTATTAATCGCAATTTTCATGGGTCAAGCACGCATCGCAATGCACAAATTACTATAATATAATATAAGTAAGAAATGCACGCGTATGAGTACATATCATTTTAAGATAATTAAAATGTAATAAAAATATGTACAAAGTGCATAAATATTCATGTCATACTCCGTATATCAAGACTTCAAGAGTTGTGAGTGAGTATTAGAACTAGAAGTAATTTAATTGTTAGATATATTCCTTTCTATTTACAGGTTTTTATTTAGTATTTTAATTATTTTAAAATATTTGGTAATAAGATATTTCTTTTTGGTTGTTTTTTTATATTTACGAGTACATGTTATAATATAAGTTTGATATTTCTTCATTTGTATTTTTTATTTTTTATATTAAATTATTTTCATTTTTTAAAAATTATTTTGGATAAGCATATCTTCTTTTATTGTATTCTAGATTAGATATTATAATTGTATACATATTTTCGTATTTTTAATTTATATTTTATAATTTTTATTTAATTTTTTTGGATAAGGTGTATCTATTTATTTATTTTATATTTTTGTATTATGATGTGATTAAGTTGTAGTGTTTTGATTTTAATATTTTATATTATTTATATAATTTAATTTTTTTATTTTTTTGGATAGATATCTTCTTTTTATCGTTATTTTACTTCTACATGTTAATAAAGCTGTATATTTCCGTTATTATTTTACTATTTTTATATTTAGTTATTATTTATTTTAAAATATTTTTGATAAGATATATTCTTTATTTATTATAATATTTTTATGATAGTAAGTTGTAATATTTCTGTTTTATTTAATTTATTCGAATTTATTTTTAAAATTTATGGTTTAGATATATTCTTGTTTATTTACGGTTCTAATATTATTATTAATTATTATTTTTCAATGTGACCTGGGCAAAAACGTCGATCACAAAAATTTATCTCGACTATATATGAATATTATATATAATATATATGTAATATATATTATATATATTATATATTATTATATTAGATTATATTATAATATATTATACCATATTATATTTGATATATATTTATAGATTTAATTTGGATGTTTTGTGCAATCTCGATATTATCTTAATAATCCAAATCTTTTGTACTCCCTATAAATAGGTGGTTAGGGGTTAATTGTTTATTATTCGATTAGAAGCTTAAGCCACTTTTGTGAGGAAAACACATTGAGGTTAATTGTATATATTATAATTATTTCGAATTCTATTTTAATTTCGGAGTAATTACTTTATCTTTCACTTTTAACCTTTTCTTTTATATTTTTGTATAATGAAGAGAATTTTTATTGCAAAAATTATAATATATTCCACCTTTTCTAGTTTTCTCCGAAATTTCTTATGGGTATGTATAACTAAATCTAAAGTTTTTTTTTAAGAAAAAAGATAAGATGTCGTCATTTAATATTGTAAAGTATTGTTTAAGAAGCTTTAATTTAATTTACATTAATTAATACGTATATAATGGATTACTGTAAGACAACGAAATTCCGAGGTCGGAATTGGCAAGCCCTGGGCTAGGTTTGGCCCTTGGTTGACACGATCGATGGTCGATGTGTGTGGTTAAGGGACGCGTTGTGTCTTTCGGGCATGATTATTMCCTATGTGTGTAGGAATGYRCCTATGGTGTGGCCATGTCCGAGTTATGTTGTGCCGTGTGTGGGAGCGACGCTAGTGCCGTTGGGGCGCTATGCGTGCCACAAGGCGCAAGGGGATGCTATGTTTGCACTAAGCTGGACACGAAGGATTCTAAGTATAGTCTTGAAGTCCTTAGCATGTTAGCTTAGAGTCTATGGAATACTTAAGGGTCGTGGGATACGAGTTATTAACGTTTCGAGCAACTGTACGGACTGTATGGCTAAAGTCTGAATTGGGTGTCTTTTGAGAGCAAAAGAATTCATTTAATTTAACCTCTTTAGGGGGAAGGTCCCTGCCTTAGCTTGGCCATGGGCAGCGCCCGTGGTCAAGGCCCCTAGGCCATGGGCCTTGGCTAGGGGCGTGCCTAGCACTTGTGTGGGTAATGCAAGGCACGATGAGCATATTGGTGGATGCTCGAGGTTACGATTGGCTTGGGATTGTCGGTACTTGCGAGACCCGTTGGTATGTGAACGCTTGGGTGTGCGTTCCTTGGTGTAGCATGGTGCTACGAAGCTAAGGGCTATGCCTCGTGGCATGGATGGTCGGTTATTTGGAAA
>SNQN01009249.1:0-26077 GCA_008642245.1 Bassia scoparia
CGCTATAAGGCGAGGGCGCGGCCCACGTCCTACAGCGCCACATACTAAAGAGTTGCACAAAGAGGTAGAGGTCTTTGTCGACGATATGATCGTCAAGTTAAAGGACCGCGAAGGACATACCCTTGCACTAAGGAAGTTCTTCCAGAGACTCCGACAGTTGAACATGCGTCTTAATCCGCAAAACTACGCATTCGGAATCACTTCAGGAAAGCTCTTAGGTTTTATCATTAGCACTCGAGGCATCGAGATCGATCCAACAAAGATCAAAGCAATCATGTCACTCAGGGCATCGCAAAGTGAAAYGGAGATCCGAGGGTTCTTGGTTCGACTCCAGTACATCAGCAGGTTCATATCCAAGCTCACAATGGTCTGTGAACCCATCTTCAAGAAACTGAAGAAAGGTGCACCTAAGAAATGGGACGATATTTGCCAACAAGCTTTCGACAGGATCAAGGAATATCTCACCAATCCTCCTGTGTTAGCTCCTACTCGCCATGGGCATCCATTACAGCTCTATCTTATAGCCACAAGTACCGCCGTTGGAGCAATGTTCGCTCACGAAATCGACAGCAAGGAAAGTGCAATCTACTACCTCAGCAAGAAGCTTCTTTCATACGAGGAGCGATACTCTGCCCTAGAGAAATTATGGTTGGCTTTAGTGTGGGCATCGCGAAAGCTTCAACATTACTTGTTCACACATACCGTACACATTGTATGCAAAGGGGATCCTTCGAAATACCTCTTTGAAAAGCCAGCAGCCAATGGACACATGTCTAGATGGATGGTTATGCTTGCCGAATTTGACCTTAAGTTCGTGCCTCAAAAAGCCATCAAAGGTAGTATTGTCTCCGAGTTCTTAGCAGACTCTCCAGACGAGGTCCTTCCTGAGGACCTTGACTTTCTAAACGAGGAACTTATGATGACCGGGGAAGACAGTTGGTCGTTATACTTCGATGGCGCATCTAATCAAAAGGGATGTGGGATTGGAGTGCTTCTAATATCACCACAAGAGGAGCACACCCCAATTTCCGTCAAGCTTGACTTTGACGTCACTAACAATGCAGCGGAGTACGAAGCGTGTATCCTAGGTCTACAAGCTGCCATTGCGCTTAATGTAAAGAAGCTACGGGCATATGGTGATTCGTCACTCATCATAAACCAGATTTTAGGCCGATGGAAGGTACAAAGTGAAAGCCTTGCTCCGTATCAGTCCTATCTTGAGAACATTGCATCCCAGGTAGTCGTAGTTGAATACACCTACCTACTGCACGAAGACAATCAATTCGCAGATGTACTAGCAAAACTCGCATCCATGGTGCGAATTCTGAGTTCAATGACCCAAATGCCCTTAGTCATTGAGTAAAGACAAGAACCAACATACGTTTGCACTTTAGACGAATTAATGAGGTGACCAACCTCAATCTAGAAGAGCCATGGTATAAAGACATCAAGGACTACCTAGAAACGGGCGAATATCCTTTTAGTGCAACCAAAAAGCAACAAAGGGTTGAGAGGCATCTCGCATCTCAATACCTACTTTKAGGCGAAGAACTTTACAAGCGCCACTACAATGGTCTCCACCTACTTTGCAGCACTTAACAAATAAGCAACACAGTCATGGAGCACGTCCATGACGGGATCTGTGGCACCTACATGAATAGTAGGCTCCTGGCCTCTAAGATCATAAAATTGGGGTATTATTGGACCACCATGGAAAGGGATTGCATGCAATACGTTCGTACGTACGACAATTACCAAAAATATTCCAATGCACAGCATGTTCCTCCATCTCTCCTATCCATATTTGTCTCTCCATGGCCTTTCTCTATCTGGCGAACAGACATAATAGGGAAGATCACGCCGCTCGGGCAAGGAGGTCATGAGTTCATACTTGTGTCCATCGATTACTTCACAAAGTAGGTCGAAGCAGCGTCATATGCTAAGCTCAAGGCTAAGCACGTGGCAAAATTCATAGAAAAACAACATCATCTGCCGCTATGGGGTTCCTTATGAAAATCATTAGTGACAACGGCACCCACTTTCAAGCAGAGTGCGCGGATCTGATTGCCAAATATAAGATTCAACACCACAAGTCATCAGCATACAAGCCACAAGCCAATGGGGCAGTCGAAGCAACCAACAAAAATCTCAAAACAATTATCTCTAAGATGACGGAGAATTATCGAGACTGGCCGCAAAAGCTACACTTCTCTTTATGAGGTCATAGGACCTCTATTTACACTTGAACGGGAGTTACTCCTTTCTCACTGGTCTATGGTGCCGAAGCTGTTCAACCGGTAGAACTAGAGATCCGTCTCTATGCATCGTCCTAGAAAGAAAACTCCTAGAAGCAGAATGGGTAAAGGTGAGATTCGACGAGTTAGCTTTCCTCGACGAAAAACGGCTAGCAGCCTTGCATCATGTGCAAGAATACCAAAAGAGGGTCGAACGGTACTTCAACCAGCGAGTCAAATCACGAGGCGTCAAAGAAGGTGATTTGGTTCTTAAAGCACTCCTCAAAACCATTCTAGATCCTCGAGGCAAGTTTTGTCCTAATAGGGCAGGTCCTTACATTGTCAAAAAGATCTTACCAAAAGGGGCAGTTCAACTAATGGTTATAATTTCTACAACCTCACCAACTTAGACCAGCTTAAGTAATACTACGTCTAAGGCACACACGCGCACCGCGTCTCAACAATACAATAGCACACCATGCATCAGAACTACGGATGGCCTAATTCCTTATGGGATATATAGGCAACCTCGCCCTGAGGCTCGGCCACAATAACAAGTTCCCTACTTGTTTGAGGATTAGCAAGTGAACAACAGTCAAACGGCAATTGGACGAAGTTTTCTTCAACATGCTCAAAGTAAAAACAATGTATAAAAAGCAATGCAAGTTTGTAATTCATTACTACTTGTAATTAAAATTGAGCAACTACAATACAAAAAGAAACTTCAAGTTCCAAAGTTCAATTATTACATGCAAAAGCGGCTCACAGGCCAATTAATTTTTGGGAAATTCTCGTTGGTAACCATGTATTTTAATCAAATCCGTTTGGTAACCATGGAAAATTTTTAATCCCAATTATAACCTTATTAGTGTTTAAATATCCTAAACGTGACCTTTTAGCCTTAATTTCTGTTAAATGGGGTGATTTACCCGTTAAGTGTGGATTATTAGGTTTAACTATGGTTTGACCTTGGTTAATCATTTTTCCCTCAAACCTCACGTTCATAAATGCTCTCTTACTTATTTCAAACGATCAAACACACTGCACTATTCATCTTCCAACTTCCCTTTTTTCGAATTCTTAGAAATTTATGATCTCACTAACTCCCATTGAGTTGTCTCAGCAATCGATTATTCAACTACTGCTTTCATCATACTTTTCGTAGGGTATGTTTTCAATGATCCATGTTTTATGTTTTAATTTACATGCAATCTTTTATTGAATTTCTTTATAATTGTTATGTTTTTGTCGAATCATAACCCTATCTTCTGAGTTAATTTTCTTGTTTTGTCATTATAATTCGCTGAATTATGGGTTTTTTTTTTTAATTATTCGTATGTTGTTTTACTGTATTATTGTATTTCTTAGTTAATTTTCCTCTTTTTCTGTCATTGCATCTGGGTTGTGTATTAGTTGATGAATTATGCATATTTGTTTAGGTTTTGAAATGGAGATAATATAGTGTTGAGATTCCAGTACTTTGGTGATGATACGATGTTGTTGTGAGTATGTTGACAAAGTCAGTCTCATTGATGTGTGTGTGAGTATCTCGACAATGCTGAGAAACAAAACAGGAAATCCCTAAGAACCCTGGATTTTCTTATGTTTTTAGAATGAAGCATGTTCCTTCACCACTGACATTGGGCTTTGAAAATGTTTCAAGACCTTAATGGTACTTGCTTATATTTGTGGGTGTGTCCAGTCTTCTAAACCAACAAAGTGTTGAAGCTGCTACTGGCTTAGAGAGTCACAGCACAGAGTAAGAATGTTGTAGATGAACAAACCAAGCCTACTGAACAAGTATCTCAGTTGAATGTCATGTCACCTAGAAGGAGCCCTAGGTTTGTTGATGTTCCAATTTCAGAGGAGTTGTCACAGCCTGTTTTGACCCAAGAAAACTCAATCCCTGTGGAAGCCACTGAACTGAATCCTACACCTGTTGAGCCAATTGGAACTCAACCAACTCAGTCTCAAGTTGACAACCCTACACCATTTGAGCCTTCTTCCCCTGTTGACATTGAACAGCTTATTTTTGACAATGTTGAGTACTGGAGTAACCTGAATGTTGAACCTGTGCAAAAGAATGATGGTAGAGGCAACGGTGGAGGTAGAATGAGAGGCAAAGGGAGGGGTAGAGGAAGAGGCAGGAGACAATATCCCATTGAACTTGCTGAATTACCTGAAACACAACCCACACAACCAGTGATTGTTATAAGGAAAAMCCCCAGACATACACAAACTACACAACAAGAGTTACCTGAGATTGAGATTGAGACCATTCCACAAACTACACAACAAGAGTTACCTGAGATTGAGATTGAGACCATTCCACAGGAAGAACAACACTCAGATCACCCTATATCAAATGAGTCACWGACAATGGCTAAGGCTTCACCATTTATAAAGAAAAGAGTCCCAAAAACCACTGCTAAGAGAAAGCAACTTGGAAAAACAACAGCAGCTTCAAACTTGAGTAGTCAACTTGATAATGCACCATTGGATTTGAATCTGAACAATAATGCTAATGATAATGATGATGATGAGACTGATGAGGATTTCACACCAACTCATGATACTGAGCAGACTGAAACAGTGTCTCTGGATACTGAAGAATCCGGGGATGAAATTGGAGATAAGCTAGGTGCAGTGGATGAGGTCATTCCCATGATTCATGACTCATATGATCCATATGAGTCTAATGTGTGGGAGAATGATTCAGTGGACAATGATAACTATTTGTTGAGGTTGTACAACAATGGAGTGTTTGTTATTGACAATGAAAGTGGTGACATACAGTTGAAGGCATGGCAGATTTACACAGACAAACAACATCTTAGGGACACTGTTAGGGATCATTGTATCCAGAAAGGATTCTCTATTGTGGTGGAGAAGGCTAATAACACTATTTACACTGTGAGATGCAGTGATGAAAATTGCCAGTGAAGGTTGCATGCATCCAAACTTATTGATGGGGTCGCTTGGGCAATCAAGACAATACATGGGTCCGAGCACACTTGTTTGGGACTTGAGACAAATAACAGTATGGTGACTTCAAAATGGGCAGCATTAAATGAGCTATTGTGGTCAAGATTTGGTGTTCAAATGCGCAAGTCAACACTATATAGAGCAAAGGCATTAGCACTAAAAGAAATACATGGGGGGCATGACATTTCTTACTCATATCTGCCTTCTTATTGTGAAGTTGTGAAGTCTACAAACCCTAATTCTGTTGCTCATTGCTCATGGAATCCAATTAACCATCCAGAAGCACCCTTGGGATTCAGTAGCTTGTTTATCAGTTTCAAAGCATGCATAGATGGTGTTGTTAGAGGATGTAGAGGGTTAATCGGAGTGGATGGTACTTTCCTGAAAGGGGATTTTGGTGGTGTATTACTCTCTACAGTTGCATTGGATGGCAASAATGAAATGTTCCCATTGGCTTGGGGAATAGTCTCATCTGAAGATGATGAATCATGGCGTTTCTTTATTTGGCATTTGAAGAACACATTGTCCAAAACTTCAAGGGGAAATAAGTGGTGCATAATCTCTGATAGGCACAAGGTTATTTTTAAACTTTTTTTATGTTTCCAATTACTTCATTAATTGTTGTGTATGATTTATAATGTTTTAAAATGTGTGTTTGRASTCCATTGACAAGGCACTTAGAGAGTTGTGGCCAGAAGTTGGTCGTAGATTTTGTGCAAAGCATTTGGCTGCAAACTGGAAGAGGGTTTATCCAGGACCAAAGATGTTTCAATTGTTTTGGCTTGCAGCTGGGGCCACATCTGCTTTCAGTTTCAAGAAAGCAATGGACCAAATGAAAGAAGTCCAACCTTCTGCTCTTGTTTGGCTAGCAAACTTAGGAGATCAATCTCTTTGGACAAAYCATCAGTTTGACACTTCCATAAAGTGTGATGTCAACAAGAGTAACTTTGTTGAGTCTTTCAACTCAACACTTGGCATTGAAAGACAAAGGCCTGTGATGACTCTTCTAGAAGGTAATTTCATTTTTCTTTGCTTTTATTTACATACACAGTGATTAATGTGTGATGAATAATTTCAGTTTTCTTTGCTTTTATTTACATACACAGTGATTAATGTGTGATGAATAATTTCAGTTTTCTTTGCTTTTATTTACATACACAGTGATTAATGTTCAAATGTGAATTAAATAGGTATAAGGAGGGTTACCATGGTCAGACTTGCAACAAGAAGGGAAATGTTTGAAAAATGGGAAAGAAAGGATCTTTGTCCAAATGTAGTGAAGAGAGTGCAGTCACTATGCATTGACTCTAGGACCTGTAGGGCTTATGTTTCTGGTTCAGGAGAGTATGAGGTTGTAGATGGAAAATCAGGCTAGGGCCGCCCACGTCTACAGCGCCACATACTAAAGAGTTGCACAAAAGGTGCAGAGTCTTTGCGACGATATGATCGTTCAAGTCAAAAGACCCGCGAAGCATACCCTTGCACTAAGGAAGTTCTTCCAGAGACTCCGCAATTCAACATGCGTCTATCCGCAAAATACCATTCGTCACTTCAGGAAGCTCTTAGTTTATTCATAGCCTCGAAGCATCGAGATCGATCCAACAAGATCAAAGCAATCATGTCACTGAGACACCAAAATGAAGAGATCCGAGGTTCTTGTCGACTTAGTACATCAGAGGTTCATATCCAAGCTCACAATGGTCTTGTGAACCCATCTCAGAAATGAAGAAAGGGCACCAAGATATGGAGATAATTGCAAAAGCTTTCGAGGATCAAGGAATATCTCACCATCTCCTTGTGTAGCTGCTTCCCTGGGCATCCATTACGCTCTATCTTATCAGCAAAGAGCACGCCGTTGAGCAATGTCGCTCAAAATCGAACAGCAAGAAAGTGCATCTACTACCTCAGCAAGGAGCTTCTTCACACGAGGACGATACTCTTGCCCTAGAGAAATATGGTGTCTTTAGTGTGGGCATCGCGAGAAGCTCACGACATTATTTTCATCACATACTGTACACATCTCGTTAAGCAAAGGGATCCTTCGAATACCTTTTAAAAGAGCACAAGAGACGCTGTTAGATGGATGGTTTGCTTGCCGAATTGACCTTAAGTTCGTGCCTCAAAGCCATCAAGGTAGTATTGTCTCCGAGTTCTTAGCAGACTCTCAGACGAGGTCCTTCCTGAGGACTTTGACTTTCCAATGAGGAACTTATGATGAGTTGAAGACAGTTGGTCGTTATAGCTTCGATGGGCATGTAATCAAAGGGATGTGAAGTTGGAGTGCTTCTATATACACACACTAGAGGAACACCCCAATCGTCAAGCTGACTTCGACGTCATACAATGCGTAGAGTACGAAGCATGTATCTGGTCTACAGTGTCGTTGCGCTTAAGTAAGAAATTACGGATATGGTGATTCGTCACTCATCATAAACATTTCAGGACGAGTGGAAGGTACGAGTGAAGCCTTGCTCCGTATAAGTCCTATCTTGAACATTGCATCCCGTATGAGTTGAATATCCCTACCACTGCACGAAGACAAGTATTGCAATGACTAGCAAAACTCGCATCCATGGTGAAATTCTGAGTTTAGTGACCCAAATGCCCTTAGTCATTGAGAAAGACAAGAACCAGCATACTCTGCACTTTAGACGAATAAATGAGGTTCCAACCTCATCAGAAGAGCATGGATAAATACATCAAGGACACCTAGAAACGCGAATACCCTTCTAGTGCAACAAAAAGCAACAAAGGTGAGGGTCTCGCATCTCAAGTATACTTCAAGGCGCAAGAACTACAAGCGCCACCACAATGGTTCCACCTCTTTGCAACACTCAACAAAGTAAGCAAAACAGATCATGGACACGTCCATGACGGAATCTGTGGCACACATGAATAGCAGGCTCCTCCTCTAAGATCATCAATTGGGGTATATGGACCACCATGGAAAGGATTGTTGCAAACTCGTCGTACACATCACAAAAATATTCAATTGCACACATGTTCCTATCTCTCCATTACAATTTCTCTCCTGGCCTTTCTACATCTGGGAAAGACATAATAGGGAAATACGCGCGCCGGGCAAGAGGTCATGAGTCATACTTGTCATGATTACTTCACCAAGTAGTCAGACATATGCTAAGCTCAGGCTAAGCACGTGGAAAATTCATAGAAAACAAATCATCTGCGCTATGAGGTTCCTTATGAAATCATTAGTGACAATGGCACCCATTTCAAGCAGAAGTGGCGGATTCTGATGCCAATATAAGATTCGCACCCAAGTCATCACCATAAATGCCACAAGCCAATGGGCAGTCGAGCAGCAACAACAAATCTCCAAAACAATTATCTCTAAGATGACGGGAATTATCGAGATGCAAAAGCTACACTCTCTTATGGGTACAGGACTCTATTTCACCATTACGGAGCTATTCGTTCTCACTGGTCTATGATGCCGAAGTGTTCAACCGATTAGAACTAGAGATCCCATCTCTAGCATGTCCTAGAAAGCAAACTCCAGAGCAGAAATGGGTAAAAGGGAGATTCGACGGTTAGCTTTCTCGACGAAAAACGGCTAGCAGCCTTGCATCATGCAAGATACAAAAGAGGCCGAACGATACTTCAACCAGCGAGTCAAATCCGGAGGCTCAAAGAAAGTGATTTTCTTCTAAAGCACCCTCAAAACATTCTAGATCCTCGAGGCAAGTTTGTCTCCAATTGGGCTAGGTCCTACGATTGTCAAAAAGTCAAAAACACAAAATGGTTATAATTTCTACAACCTTCACCAACTTAGACCAGCTTAAGAATATACGTCTAAGGCAACACGCGTCACCGCGTCTCAGACATACATACACCAATGCATCAGAACACGGATGCCTAGATCCTTATGGATAGTAGGACCTCGCCCTGGGCTCGCCACCAATAACAAGTCCCTACTTGTTTTGAGATTAGCAAGTGAACAACAGTCAAACGGCAATTGGACGAGTTTCTTCAACATGCTCAAGTAAAACAATGTATAAAAGCATGAAGTTTGATAAATTCCTATACTACTTGTAATTAAATTGAGCCTACATAACAAAAAAAACTTCAAGTTCCAAATTCAATGATACCTGCAAAGCGTCACAGTGCCAATTAATTTTAGAAATCTCGTTGTAACCATGTATTTTAATCAAATCCGTTGGTAACCATGGAAAAATTTAATCCCAATTATAACCTTATTAGTGTTTAAATATCCTAAACGTGACCTTTAGCCTTAATTTCTGTTAATAGGGTGTGATCCCGTTAAGTTGGATTATTAGGTTTAACTATGGTTTGACCTTGGTTAATCATTTTTCCCTCAAACCTCACGTTCATAAATGCTCTTACTTACTTCAAACGTATAACCACATGCACTTCATTTCCAACTTCCCTTTTATCGAATCTTGCAATTATCTTTCTACTCCTTTCTCGAATTCTTGCAATTTTGTATCTCACTAACTCCATTGAAGTTGTCTCAGCAAGAATTGATTCAACTTCTGTTCATCTACTTTTGTAGGGTATGTTTTCATATCCTTTTTTATAGTTATTAATTTGACATGCAATCTTTTATTGAATTTCTTTGATAATTGTTATGTTTTTGTCGAATCATAACCCTATCTTCTGAGTTAATTTTCTTGTTTGTCATTATAATCGCTGAATTATGGGTTTTTTTTTTTTAATTATTCGTATGTTGTTTTACTGTATTATTGTATTTCTTAGTTAATTTTCCTCTTTTTCTGTCATTGCATTCTGGGTTGTGTATTAGTTGATGAATTAGTGCATATTTGTTTTAGGTTTTGAAATGGAGATAATATAGTGTTGAGATTCCAGTACTTTGGTGATGATACGATGTTGTTGTGAGTATGTTACAAGATCAGTCTCATTGATGTGTGTGTAGTATCTCGACAATGCTGAGGAACAAAACAGGAAATCCCTAAGAACCCTGGATTTTCTTATGTTTTTAGAATGAAGCATGTTCCTATCACCACTGACATTGGGCTTTGAAATGTTTCAAGACCTTAATGGTACTTGCTTATATTTGTGGGGTGTCCAGTCTTCTAAACCAACAAAGTGTTGAAGCTGCTACTGGCTTAGAGAGTCACAGCACAAGTAAGAATGTTGTAGATGAACAACCAAGCCTACTGAACAGTATCTCAGTGAATTCATGACCTAGAAGAGCCCTAGGTTGTGCAGTCTCGATCAGAACGTGGGGCCATTAATTTGGCACCAACGTTTCGGGCGTCCGTGAATAACCTTTATAGGCACGGTGGCGACTCCCCTTACTCGACAACACTACCCCAACGCACTCACGTGCGGGTTTCGTGGCTCAAGCCCACGCAAAGCACCTCGATGTAGTACCAAGCCGCGCGCCCGCTATACGCGAGGGCGCGGCCCATGTCCTACAGTTACCAACGGGAATTTCCCTTAATTTTTTAACTCATTAATAAAACAAACATTAAATTAAACAAGAGTTGTGGAAAAAATCAATCACTCCTTCCTCTCCTTTTCTCGTTCCTTGGCATTATACTTCTTCGCACATGAGCTCTCACCTTTAGGCTTCCTCACCCATTTGCATCTCTTGGGTCTATCTTCCACAACAGCCTTCCCTTTTCCTTTAGCATCCCCTTCAAACACCTCTTTAGGCGCAAGTCTTCTTTCAGCAACATTTGAGTCAATCTTTAAAGGAGGAAGTCTTTCAAGCCTACTCCAAACTGGCACTTTCTTAGGACCAAGTCCGACCTTAGCCGAAATAGCTCTAGACTTAGCAGTAGGAGTCTTAGTAGAGTCACAGTCCAATCTCTTACTCTTGTAATGGTCCTTCTGCTGCACATGTCTTGCCACGGCACGCCTCATCACATTAGTGGCGTTCATCCAGACTCGGTAATGAGCAGAAATCTTTTGGTCACCTCGATCAAGTGGGGTCACCTTAAGTGTAGAATGGGATTCCTAGTACTTCTCCCACTCTATGGCATTGCTCGAATGCAAACGCTTGTCCTCAAGACGAACCGTGTCAACAGCAGGAATAAGCTGAACTTTCCCGAATTTCCTCATCACCCTTCAAGGGAAACAAAAGGCCGATGCGGTCAAGCTAGCCACACGCACATAAGAAGACAAGCGAGTATGCACCATACTCCTAATACCCCACCAAGGGACAATCCACCGCACGAGAATGCCACGGTCAACAAGGATAAGGATCCAGTCATGCTGAGATTTGTTGACATGGACCCTCTTACGGGAAAAGAATCCCTTAGCGGAATATTTGAAAGGATTCTGAGGCGCCTCAACTAGGCTCAAACGCTCCATCAGCCAAATCTATCATGAAACGGCAGCATGTGCAATATTTAGTCATTACATCAATAAACAAGCTATAATATTTGTATAAATGCACTATTTTGCAAATATTCAGACGAAATATTATACCTGCAGTAAAACAGGGCATCCAAATAAGGGCGCGTGTGCATCCTGCTTAAGGCGGTCAAGCATCATGAATAACTCCCCTGTGCACAACGGCATAGGAGTACGACTGGCCTCACATTACTAAACAATAGAAATAATGCTAGCATGACCAACATTCGGCTTACCATGGACAAACAGGAAACGTGCAAACAAGCAGATCATAATTGCACGTCTACGGTAAATTCTATGGCAAAAAGCATCACTAGCAATATAGTCAACTAATGCAAGCAAATCAATTTCCCGACCATGCACTATGCGTCGTGAAACAGTTGGGCTAAGTCTCAAGTATCACTCATATTCATCAACAACGCGATCAGCTGTATTAGGGATACAAGGGAGACTTACAACAGGCTTGTCAATAATAGAACCAAGTTCTTCAGGCAAAGGAACCAATTTCCTTGTCCCGAAGACGAAAACAATGCATCAACGGGTCCCACGGACTTATAGRAGCACAAAGAAGGTTTGTATCAAGACTTACATACCTTAAAGTCAAGAGGAAATCACAATTCAGCCTTGCAAGGTCATACTTTTCACGAGCATCCAAGTTTCGAAGCACATCATTCAAAGCATTAGCAAYMRTRTCTCCATTTGATTTGTTGCAAATTCTTTGATGTAATGAATTAAATGAAGTTCAAAGCAATGTAAGAGAGGTTTTCAAGCACTAAAGAGGCTGTAATGAATAAATTAGGCGTACATAAACCCCTATTTATAAGCAATAAGGCCGAACAAACTTGCCAAAAATCGAAAATCGAGCAAAGATAACTCGATTCTAGGCGTAATTGCACCCAGCCTGGGCTTGTTTTGGCCGTTTTTTCTCCTTGTAACTGCTCCCATGCACGATGGCATGCAGTTCTTGGTCCAGCAAATGTGGTTCCAGTACCTAAGAAAGATGTACGGGTTCGAATGTGTGTAGACTTTCATGACTTAAACAAAGCAAGTCCGAAAGACGACTTCCCTCTACAACACATAGACGTTCTCGTAGACAACACAACATATCATGCCTTGTTCTCATTCATGGATGGGTATGCAGGGTATAATCAAGTCAAAATGGCCGAAGAAGACATGGAAAAGACAACCTTCACCACTCCGTGAGGGCTATATTGCTACATGGTGATGCCTTTTGGTCTCAAAAATGTAGGCGCCGCATATCAACGAGTTGTTGCTGCTTTACTTCATGACATGATACACAAAGAAGTAGAGATCTATGTCGATGATATGATCGTCAAGTCAAAAGACCGCGAAGGTCATACCCTTGCACTAAGGAAGTTCTTCCAGAGACTCCGACAATTCAACATGCGTCTCAACCCGTAAAAATACGCATTCGGGTCACTTCAGGCAAGCTCTTAGGTTTTATCATCAGCTCTCGAAGCATCGAGATCGATCCAACGAAGATCAAAGCAATCATGTCACTTAGACCACCACAAAATGAAAAAGAGATCCGAGGGTTCTTGGGTCGACTCTAGTACATCAGTAGGTTCATATCCAAGCTCACAATGGTTTGTGAACCCATCATCAAGAAATTGAAGAAAGGTGCACCCAAGATATGGGATGATAGTTGCCAATAAGCTTTCGAAAGGATCAAGGAATACCTCACCAATCCTCCTGTGTTAGCTCCTGCTCGCCCTGGGCATCCATTACGGCTCTATCTTACAGCAAAAAGCACCGCCGCTTGAGCAATGCTCGCTCAAAAAATCGACGACAAGGAAAACGCTATCTACTGCCTCAGCAAGAAGTTCCTTCCACACGAGGAACGATACTCTGCCCTAGAGAAACTATGGTTGTCTTTAGTGTGGGCATCGCGGAAGCTCCGACATTATTTTCTCAAACATATCGTACACATCGTAAGCAAAGGGGATCCTCTGAAATACCTTTTTAAAAAGCTAGCAATCAACGGACGCATGTCTAGATGGATGGTTATGCTCGCCGAATTTGACCTTAAGTTCGTGCCTCCAAAGGCCATCAAAGGTAGTATTGTCTCCGAGTTCTTAGCAGACTCTCTAGACGAGGTCCTTCCTGAGGACTTTGACTTTCCAGATGAGGAACTTATGATGACTGTTGAAGACAGTTGGTCGTTATGCTTCGATGGTGCATGTAATCAAAAGGGATGTGAAGTTGGAGTGCTTCTAGTCACACCACTAGAGGAGCACACCCCAATAGCCGTCAAGCTCGACTTCGACGTCACTAATAATGTCGTAGAGTACGAAGCATGTATTCTGGGATTGCAAGTTGTCGTTGCACTTAACGTTAAGAAATTACGAGTATATGGTGATTCCTCACTCATCATAAACAAGATTTCAGGACGATGGAAGGTACGAGGTGAAAGCCTTGCTCCGTATAAGTCCTATCTTGAGAACATTGCATCCCCGGTAAATGAAGTCGAATACACCTACCTACGACGCGAAGACAATTTGTTTGCAAATGCACTAGCAAAGCTCACATCCATGGTGCAAATTCTGAGTTTAGTGACCTAAATGSCCTTAGTCATTGAACGAAGACAAGAACCAGCATACATCTGCACTTTAGACGAAACAAATGAGGTGTCCAACCTCGATCCAGAAGAGTCATGGTACAAATACATCAAAGACGACCTAGAAACACGCGAATACCCTTCTAGTGCAACAAAAAAAGCAACAAAGAGCTCTGAGGTGTCTCGCATCTCAGTAGTTACTTCAAGGCGAAGAACACTACAAGCGCCACCACAATGGTTTCCACCTTCTTTGCATCACTCAACAAGTAAGCAAAACGATCATGGAGCACGTCCATGACGGAATCTGTGGCACCCACATGAATAGCAGGCTCCTGGCCTCTAAGATCATCAAGTTGGGGTATTAATGGACCACCATGGAAAGGGATTGRGTGCAACACGTCCGTACATGCAACACCTGCCAAAAATATTCTAATGCACAACATGTTCCTTTATCTCTCCTATCCACATTTGTCTCTCCTTGGCCTTTTTCTACATGGGGAATAGACATAATAGGGAAGATTACGCCGCCCGGGCAAGGAGGTCATGAATTCATACTCGTGGCCATAGATTACTTCACAAAGTAGCGTCATATGCTAAGCTCCAGGCTAAGCACGTGGAAAAATTCATAGAGAACAATATCATCTGTCGCTATGGAGTCCCTCATGAAATCATTAGTGACAATGGCACCCACTTTCAAGCAGAATGTGCGGATCTGATGGCCAAATATAAGATTCGGCACCAAAAGTCATCACCATAAATGCCACAAGCCAATGGGGCAGTTGAAGCAGCTAACAGGAATCCCAAAACAATTATCTCTAAGATGACGGAGAATTATCGAGATTGCAAAAGCTACACTTCGCTCTATGGGGTTACAGGACCTCTATTCCCACTTCAACGGGAGCTACTTCGTTCTCACTGGTCTATGATGCTGAAGTTGTTCAACCAGTAGAACTAGAGATCCCATCTCTACGCATTGTCCTAGAAAGCAAACTCCCAGAAGCAGAATGGGTAAGGGCGAGATTCGACGWGTTAGCTTTTCTCGACGAAAAACGGCTAGCAGCCTTGCATCATGTGCAAGCATACCAAAAGAGGGTCGAACGGTACTTCAATCAGCGAGTCAAATCACGAGGCATCAAAGAAGGTGATTTGGTTCTTAAAGCACTTCACAAAACAGTTCTAGATCCTCGAGGCAAGTTTTGTCCTAATTGGGTAGGTCCTTACGTTGTCAAAAAGACACAAATGGTGATAATTTCTACAGCCTCACCAACTTAGACCAGCTCAAGAAATATTACGTCTAAGGCATACACGTGCACCGCGTCTCAGCAATACAATAACACCATGCATCAGAACAACGGATGGCCTGATTCCTTATGGGATACGTAGGTAGCCTCGCACTGTGGCTCAGCCACCATAACAAGTGCCCTACTTGTTTTGGGATTAGCAAGTGAACAACAGTCAAGCGGCAATTGGACGGAGTTTTCTTCAACATGCTCAAAGTAAAACAATGTATAAAAAGCAATGTAAGTTTGTAATTTATTACTACTTGTAATTAAAATTGAGCCATTACGAGACAAAAGCAATTTTCAAGTTCCAAGTTCACTTATTACATGCAAAGGCGGCTCGCAGGCCAATCACTTTATTAACTCATACGTAAAACAAACATTAAATTAAACAAGAGTAGTGGTAAAAAGCAATCACGTACTCCTTCCTTTCTTTTCTTGCTCCTTGGAATCATCTTTCTTAGCACCTGAGMTCTCATCTTTAGGCTTCCTCACCCATTTACGTCTCTTGGGTCTATCTTCCATGACAGCCTTCCCTTTTCCTTTAGCATCCCCTCCAAGCATCTCTTTAGGCCCAAGTCTTCTTTAAGCAAACATTTGAGTCAATCCTCAAAAGGAGGAAGTCTTTCAAGCCTATTCCAAACTGGCACCTTCGTAGGACCATGTTTGTCCTTAGCAGAAACAGCTTTAGACATAGCAGCAGGGGTCTTAGTAGAGTCACAGTCTAGTCTCTTACTCTTGCTATGGTTCTTCTTCTCCGCACGTCTTGCCTCAGCACGACTAATTACATCAGTGGCATTGATCTAGACACGGTAATGAGCAGAAATCTTGTAATCACCTCGAGCAAGTGGGGTCACCTCAAGTGTAGAATGGGATTCCCAGTATTTCTCCCACTCTATTGCATTGCCCGAATGCAAGCGCTTGTCCTCCAAACGAACTGTGTCAATAGTGGGAATAAGCTGAACTTTCCCGAATTGCCTTATCATCCTTGAAGGGAAATAAAAGGTCAACATTTTCAAGCTAGCCACGCGCCCATATGAAGACAAGCGAGTATGCACCATACTCTTAATACCCCACCAAGGGACAGTCCACCGCACGAGAATGCCACGGTCAACAAGGATAAGAATCCACTCATGTTGAGGTTTGTTGACATGGACTCTCTTACGGGAAAAGAATCCCTTAGCATAATATTTGACAGGATTTTGGGGCGCCTCAACTAGGCTCAAACGCTCCATCAGCCAAACAGGGCATCCAAACAAGGGCGCATGTGCATCCTTTTTAAGACGGTCAAGCATCATGAACAACTCCCCCGTGCACATTGGCATAGGAATACGGCTAGACTCGCATTGCTCAATAATAGAAATAATGCTAGCATGACCAACATTCGGCTTGCCATGGACAAACAAGAAACGCGCAAACAAGCAGATCATAATTTCACGTCTACGATAAATTCTACGGTAAGAAGCATCACTAGCAATATAGTCAACTAAAGCAAGTCAATTTCTCGACCATGCACTATGCGTCGTGAAATAGTTGGACTAAGTCTCAAGTATCGCTCATATTCACCAACAAAGCGATCAGCAATATTAGGGATGGGTAGACTCACAACAGGCCAGGCAATAATAGCACCAAGTTCCTCAGGCAAAGGAATAATTTCCTTGTCCCGAAGACGAAAGCATTGCGTCAATGGGTCCCACAGGCTTATAGCAGCATGAAGGAGGTTTGAATCGAGACTTACATACCTTAAAGTCAAGATAACATCACAATTCACCCTTGCAAGATCATCCCTTTCACGAGCATCCGAGCATCGAAGCACCTCATTCAAAGCATTAACAAAGTCTCTCTCCATTTGATTTGTTGCAAATTCTTCGATGTAATGAATTGAATGAAGTTTAAAGCAATGTAAGAGAGGTTTTTAAGCACTAAGGAGGCTATAATGAATGAATTAGGGCATGCATAAACCCCTATTTATAAGCAATTAGGTCGAACAAACTTGCCGAAAATCGAAATTCGAGCAAGAACGACTCGAATTTGAGTGRAATTACGCCCAGTCTGGGTGCTATATTATTACGCCCAATTTGGGCTTATTTTAGCTGATTTTGCTCCTTCTAGCTACTCCCATGCATGATGGCCCGCATTTCTAGGTCCAACCAAGGTCCTTCCCTACATTTTTCAAAGAGGAACGAGCCGACATTAGCCTCAACAACGCAACGCAACATACACAACAACGCAAGATGATCGACGTCGTCTTAGAAGTTTAATTACAAACATTGCATATAGTTAGCAAGTTGGGTTTTGCGAATTGTAATCAATGCTCGACATTACAAAATTGAGCTATGTCTAGAGWCGTACACAAGTCTAGGCATATTTACACAAACACTCGAGTCTATGCTAGAATCGAGTCAAGTCGAGTCAAGTTAAGAGAAAGTCAACAAATAAGTCTAAGTAGGTCTAAGCTAAGTCCTAAAATCGACAAATGCAAAGCTAGGGTCACCCCCCTTCCCTACAGGTGACAAGTACATCTACTGCTCGCGACACATCGAAAAACCGAGTGATGCTAACACCTGCAAAGCAGACTCGTCCAGCAGCCCATCTGGGAAAGAAACTACAGCAYAGGTTCCCGGTACGGTAAACTAAGACGAAGGACTAGGCTGAGAATGAGAAGTCAAAGCTCTACCCCGGTTAGGAACCGGTCTCATCCGTGCATCGCCGTCGTCATCAGCATCCTCATCGTTGCRCCGACGAATGTGCAAAGGATTTCCAAAGTCAAAGACGGGTTCCTGACCCTACAAAGCATTGAAATTACGAGAATTGGTGCACATACCGAGTCTCTCAACTGACAGTAGGAGTGTCTCCAAGCATCTATTACTCTCAGCAACCTCATGACGCCTGCCCGAGGCATCTATTTCTCAAATCAAGCAAGTCAGCACATGAATGAACACTAGCATGAAAAAAAAAGAATCGAGGAAGTAAATTGTTCCCTACCAGACCAGCTCTAGGGGGCATTGAGTTCTGAGCATGCCTAGCAGCTGGAGGAGCAAGCCCAATGACCTCGTCCAAGCCAGGAAGGATCCTTAAGTCAGCAAAGAGGATCTAACCGAGATCGTAATCAGGCTACACAAGCCAAGTCAAAGTTAGTGCACAACTAACGGAAAGCAAATGCAAAGAAATTTCGATAAGCAAGACTCATACTACGGCAACTAGCTCGACTCCAAGGGCTAGTCGCTCCTCAATGATTTGCGCATAGGCGTCCTGACCCCTGTCACCAAGCAGGAAATGGTACTCCACCGCTTTGCCATGACTCAAGTCGTTGGACAGCGTGGTCACCAACAGCTCCTCATCCATCATGGCGATTAGAGATCCTGAGGCACTGCAGGCTCAAAAAGGCTATGCTGCCTCACCACACGCTCCCCGAGGTACCAGACAAGCCCTTGAGGTCCCCAGAAAAGACATCGCCTTTCGGTGAGCTCAGATGCTTCAGCGAACCTCCTCGGTCTCGCGTTCCCCACTCGCCTCCATGGGCGCCACTCCACCTGCAGCAAAATGTGTTTAAAATCACAAAGCATGCAATGAAAACATACAAGTGAAAGGCAGCGAAACTCACCTCAGCTGGGTTCAGGCGGTGGAAAATCCTCCTCAGCTACCTGTCTAAGACGGAGTGTCTCGGGGTGTCCACCGCATCATCATAGGCCATTGAGTAGGCTGTGCGTGGGGAGCCAACCTAGGCACCAAACCCATACGTGGAAAGTACTCGTCAGCCCAGAACTYCAAGAACAACTAACAAGATCAGCTAGCAGAGGTAAATTAAATACAAACAAGGCGGTAAAAGTCAAGGAAAATTACCTCGAACACTCTCCAACAACCAGCTAATGCATGGATAGCAGCGTCGTCCAGCTGACGGCAGTATAACCTCATAGAATGCATCAGAGCAACGTAGCCAATGCACAAAGATCCTCCAGAATGGGGAGAAAGCGAAGCTGAATTCTGCTCCCCGTGCCCTTAATCCCACAACATTATTATCATCATGTTTATTGTTATTATTATTATTATTATTATTATTATTATTATTATTATTATTATTATTATTATTATTATTATTATTATTTTATTTTTATTTTTTTTTTTGCAAAAGGCAAGAGAAGAATTTTATTGCAAACCAACCATAAACAACCTAGGCTCAGTGCTAAGGAATGGCGAATCCTCCAGGAGGAACTCCCAAAACCTAAGCCAGCCAACTAAACAAGGGAGACAAATCCCTTTTAATTACAAAGAATTAACCCAAGCATTATCAGCTCTAGTACATTTTACCCCAAGACAATACAAAGCTCTATGTTTCACTGTAAATTTCACTTGCTGGATGACAGTTCTAACATCAGGTTTCTGCTGCGCCCACAAAACTTTGTTCCTCTCTTTCCAGATAAAATAGCAGGTAGCCACAATTGCAGCACAAAGAACATTCCTCCGCACTCTCTGATGTTTGCAGTTTCTGCTCAGCCAAGTAATCAGATGAGCAGCACTTGAACAATCATTACCAAAGGATAACCAGGACTTAATACCTCCCCAGCAGGCTGCACTGAATGCACAGTTAAAGAACAGGTGCTCACTGTCCTCAGCATGGCTAAGGCAAAGAGCACAAGTAGTATCCTGACATAAACCAAATCTAGCTAATCTGGCCCTGGTTGTCAGTCTCCCCTGCATCAACATCCAAGCCATAAAGGCATGTTTTGGACTAGAAAACCTGCTCCAAACAGCTCTGCTCCAGTGTTGACTGTTATGCTCACCTAGCAAGCTCTGGTACATTCTATTAATGCTATAACATGACTGCAGGTTCAACAATTTGTCTTTGAGGTCATCCCTAAGCCTGCAAATCCATTTCCACATCCAACTAGCAGTAATGGGGGTAACATGGCACCACCAATCATCATTCTTCACATACACAGCATGAACCCATTTTACCCAAAGAGTATCTTTCTTTGCCTCAATGGCCCAAACATGCTTTGCTACTGCAGCTTTATTCCAAAGCTTAACATTCCTGATGCCCAGGCCTCCTGCAGATTTAGGAGAGCAGATCCTCTCCCAAGCAATAGGGCATGCTTTCCCTGACAAATAACTCCCACACCAGAGAAAAGCTCTGCAAATACCATTGATTTTGTCCAACACCTTCTGAGGAAAAATGAAAATTTGGCTCCAATAAGCACAGATAGCAAGGAGCACTGAATTGATCAGTTGCAATCTGCCAGCATAGGATAAATTCCTAGTGCTCCAAGACTTGATCCGGGCACAAATCTTATCAGTTAAGGCATCACAATCAGAGGTCTTGAGCCTCACATGGCTCATAGGTACTCCAAGATATTTAAATGGCAACTGTCCAGTACTAAAGCCAGAAAGAGCATGAATCCTTCCCTGATCCTCCATAGTCATACCAGTGTAGAAGATCTCAGATTTTTGAGGATTGATATTCAAACCTGAAGTGTCTGAGAAAAGCTGAACCCCACTCAACAGCATGGTTATAGAGTTGATCTCTCCACTAGCAAAGACCAGAATGTCATCTGCAAAAGCTAGATGATTCAACTGTATAGATCTGCATCTAGGGTGGAATTTAAAATTGGGGAGCAGACTCACTCTTCTCAAAATCCTTGAGCAATATTCCATACAAATAGTAAATAGCAAGGGAGAGAGAGGATCTCCCTGCCTTAGACCTCTCCTAAAAGGGATAAGACCTGTTGGAGATCCATTGAGCAGGAGACAAAATTGAGGGGTTCTCACACAGGTCATCACCTGGTGAGTAAACTTTGGGGGGAAATTAAGCCCAAGCAGCATTTCCTCAAGAAAGTCCCAATCAACTGTGTCATATGCTTTCCTGAAATCCAATTTCATCAAACAACCCTTTTGAGTCTGACTAGGTCTATACAATTTCACCAAATCTTGACACACAAGGACATTATGCATGATATCCCTTCCTGTGATAAAAGCTCCTTGATTAGAGCTCACAATGTCAGGCAGCACCTTATTCAACCTAGCACACATGATTTTTGTAATGCACTTATAGATAGTGTGACAACAGGCAATGGGCCTGTAATCACCAGTYGAGCTAGGCACACTCACCTTTGGCACCAAGGTAAGAGTGGTCACATTGAGTTCCTTCAAGATCCTCCCAGTATGGAAAAAGTCAAGCACTGCATTTGTGATGTRCTCCCCCACAATCCCCCAGGCTCTTTTATAGAATTCACTATTATAGCCATCCAAACCTGGTGCTTTGGTGCCAGGAATAGAAAAAATAGCTCCCTTCACCTCTTCCCTGGTCACCTGTCTTGTTAACAAATCCCAATGCTGCTGTTGTACCTTTTGTCCAAGATCAATAATGTCCTGGGCTACATGTAACCTCCCCTCCATCTTTGTGCCCAAAAGATTCCTATAGAACCCCAGGAAGGTAGCAGAGATCTCACTAGGAGTGGTGACCCACACACCATCATCATTTTGAATGGCATTGATAGCATTCTGACACTTCCTAGCCTTGATGCTATTATAGAAAAGTTTAGAGTTAGTGTCCCCCTCCTTAAGCCAATGAAGCTTTGCTTTTTGATGCACCATAGTATTGATATCAGCTTTGGCATTTAAGAACTCAGCAAGGGCCTTTTTCTCAACAGTACTACAAATAGGATCAGAAGGAGACTGGTGCAATTGCTGTTGACACATCTCCAAGGTCTTCTTTGCCTGCAAATAAGCAGCCTGGATAGCATCACAACCTCTACTATCCATAAGCCTAAGCATTGATTTCAGGCCTTTCAAACGCTGTAGAACACTATACATCTTACAGCCTGGGATGACTGTGCTCCAAGACTGACCCACTACTTCCAAAAAGGACTGGTTATGGCACCAGTGATTAAGAAAACGAAAAGGTCTCCTCATCAGCARATCAGGAAAAGTTTTGAGCACCATGGGAGAATGAACAAACTCTTCCTCAGGTAAGAAGCAGGCAGTTGCATTAGGGAATTGGAGAAGAAAGGCATCATTTGATAGCACCCTATCAATTCTGGTCAACACCCTTTTAGGACCATCCTGCTTATTGTTCCAGGTATAGAACCTSCCCACAGTCTTAAGCTCACTAAGSGCACAMTMCTCCATACAMGRACGCATYGKAGAAGTCTCCCAAAGCTTGACAGGAGCCCCAATTCTATCTTCCATGTCCATGATTGCATTGAAATCACCAGCAATTCCCCAAGGCCCCTTTAAACTAGCTAGCTGTTGTAGACTCTCCCACAATTGCTCCCTCTCATGAGCCGTGTTAAACCCATAAACAAAGGTGAAGAAAAACCATTGGCTAGTGCTAGGGATAGAAATGCAGCAATGGACTAATTGAGCAGAAGCAAATAGAACATCAACAGTAAAGGCTGAAGGTTGCCAACCTATAACAATCCTACCATTTGGGTGATAGGCCARATTTGTGTAGAAACACCAATTAGGGCAAACATTAAGAAACAGAGAGCCCATGTTTGCTTGTTTCACCCTAGTCTCCAGGAGGCTGAACAATTTAATTTTATGAGAAGAAAGCATCCTTCTCACCTTTGATTGTTTCTCCACATTGTTTAGTCCTCTCACATTCCACACTAGGATACTATCCATGTGGCATGAGGGAATCCCTTCCCTCCACCACTGATTCTACCTGCTCGCACTCTGCATCCTTTTCCCCCATCTGGTCTGCAATCAGAGTAAAAGAGTTTGCTATGATAATAGGATCAAAGGGGACAACTCTGTTTGGAGTCCTTGATTTAACCAGTTCAAAACCCTCCTCATCTATAACCTTCGTTGCTCCATGACTACCACTCTTAGAGGCTCCCTCCTTTGCAGCAGGCTCCTCATGAGCAGGGCCAACAGTTGCAGCTTCAGCAGTGGGAACATCTGCAGCTGCAGTGTCATTAGGGACCTGTGCTTTAGGAACCCACTTCTTACCTTTTCCCCTCCTACAATCCTTAGCAATATGGCCCAAGCCTTTGCAAACAAAGCAAAAAGAAGGTCGCCATTCATACTTCAAGGACTGGTTGGTGATTACACCTTTTTCATTTTCAAATTTGACCTCATCTGGCAAAGCAGCATCAACCTCAACATCAACCAAAACCCTTGCATACATCAGTCTCTCCTTGCTCCTAGTCACCGGGTCTAATTTAATCAACTTCCCCACACTACTAACAATTTTTGCTAAGGCTCGTTCCCCCCTGTAGACACCTGAAAATGTGTCTCCCCAAATGAGTAATCCGTGATGAAACATACCGCGTCTCGCGTTTGTTTCGAATCAGAAAAGATGCTTTGAATTCACAAAAGTTGGAAATACGTGAGGTCGTACTCGGAACTATTGGCAAAAGGTCAATACAAGGCAAATATTTTCTTGCGGTTTTCTCAAGGTTTTCAAAGGTTTTCAAAGGTTTTCAAACAGTTACACTGCTGGCGATTCTCATGCTTTTTGATCTCATCATGTCCGTCACATTTTCTGAATCCGCAGTATTTTTATATTATTTTTCTGATTTTTCTATGATTTTTCTATGAATTTGCAATGTTTAATAGCAGAATACGTAGAAACTACATGAATAATTAGAAATATCCGAAACTACGTGGAACCTTTAAGCAACATTCTAGAACTTGCCTTGCTTGGATGAGTTAAGGTGTCTAGGTGCGTCGAATCAAGGGAAATCACGAAATAAAATCGGAGGAAATCAAAATATTTTCGAGGTTTTTGGAAAATATATACGAAATCATTTGAGCGTAATACGCAGATGTGAGCGTTATACGCAGATGATGAGCGTATATACGCAGATTGAGCTATTCGTCATCAGATAGCGTATTACGCTCCATTTGCTGCGTATATACGCTAACCCATCAATCGAAATTGCCCAAATCTGCATGGAGTATTGCAGGTTTACGCTGAGGTTGAGCGTATATACGCTCACATGAGCGTTATACGCTCATCCTCAGGTATAATAGCAGGGTTTTTGTGCTTCGTTTTTGCCTGTGCCTTAAATAAATACTCCTGCCTTGCTCAGTCCGGGACACGACTTCACATTACACTTCTTACACTTCATAGCGCAACTCTCTCTTCTCTCTCTTCTAAAATACTCTAACACATTACCATTCTTTTATTCAAACATCGATTCTCTTCGAATCAACAAGCAGTAACAAAGGTTGAATTCTGAGATTACTCACAATAATTCTCTTCACTTTCTTTTAATTTGATACATTTTATGAGTTTTATGTAATGTTGAAACAATGTAGAAACTCAACTTTTAATCGTTTCATGTAAATTGTAGGGTTTTCTTTAAGTTTTTCGTTGTTTTATTGTTTTTTTTATTCTTTCATTTGTTTCATTATTATATTTCTTGTCAATACTACAAATTCTTTATCTTGTTATAGAATTCAAGGCGAAAGATCATTGCGCTTTGGTGTTTCCTCATGAACTAACATTGTTTTTCTTTGCTTTATTTAATAGCGATTCAGGCGACGGATTGTTTCGTTTGCACGTTTTGCAAACTACCTTTGTTTATTTTGAGATTTAGGGTAAGATTGGTTTGTTACATATATTGCGAAGTATATACTTCATTATTGTAATTATTGTATAAACTTTTGGTATGTATATTTGCTAAAAAGACCGAATTATGTGAATCTTTAATCAGATTAATTATGGAAACCTGTTTTAGGCACGTTTAACATGATTAATACAAGATGGTTACCCAATTCTCCTAGGTTAGGTGTCTTTTGTGCATAAGTAGACATACTTTCATAGTAACTTTTTAGGGTTAGTATCGCTCCTAAGGTGCTAAAAAATGTAAGTTGTGTGCATTCCAATAATCGTGTTTAATGGAATTACAATGAGACCGAGTAGAGGCCGCTACATGCGGGCGATTGTACAGATTGATTCGTACCATTACCCGAACCCACGACTGCGTTACTTGATTGGACGTGGGGCCATTTTGGCACCAGGTTCGGTGCTTCCGTGAATAACCCTTTCTATGCAGGTGGCGATTCCCCATTACTCGACAACCTACCCCAACCACTCACGTGCGGGTTTCGTGGCTCAAGCCCACGCAAAGCACCTCGATGTAGTACCAAGCCGCGCGCCCGCTATATTGTGGGGCGCGGCCACGTCTAAATTGGCGACTTACATGGGGATAATCACGTAGGGTAAGTGGACAGACTTGAAAATCTCGTAATCATATCACGTTATATGGATTTTCATTTTGGCATGTGGACGCTTTCGATAAGGTCGCGCCTTAGGCTCCTTGGTAATAATATGATTGTTCTATGCTCGAGACTACCATAAGGGGGGATACTACTGGTGGCATGTGGTTAATTGATCGGCATGGCTATGGCAAGTCTATCCCGCCATGCGTGTGGTGAACGTGTTACTGTATCGGTGTGATAAGGGGTATCTTCGGCATAAATCGCTAATGAAAGTGGTGAACTGGACCAGCTCTGCCTTAGCCGTGGTACACTCTCTGAACTTCCTAGACATAGTGACTTGTCATCCACGTTGTCTTGTATATATGTGTAGTAAATGTCTGCCATTCGTTCTATGTCTATTATAATCATCTGTTAGTGCTTCCTAGAGAATTCCATAGTCGAAGTTTCTATGGCCTTTGTCTCGTCAG
>SNQN01009250.1:0-24654 GCA_008642245.1 Bassia scoparia
TTATAAAGTATTATTTATTTATTTCATAAAACTATCTTTTTAATATCAACCTTAATTTATATCTATTAATAAAATCAATTTATTAACTTCGATTATATATCTTATTTATTGAGTCAAACCTTCACACATTAATGCCAAATTTACAATAAACCTAAAACATAAATCCTAAGTTTATTATACCCTGATGACATCCACCAGTAGATCTCAAGCCTTAAGCTTCTTCATGGGACTCGAGTTCCTTGCTTCTGAGTTTCTTCCTTGAACTCTTCAAGTCTTCAAAGCCACAAGAACTCTCTTTCCACTCCTAGGATGATCCTTACTCCGTTAAGGCTTTAAAACTTGTTTCTTGAGAATCACATGTCTAACACACACACACATCATATACATAACACATGAGTTTGCTTTTTGTTTGTTGTTCATTCATCAAAACTAGGGTTCAACACTGATGCTACATGTTATCTCTATCCCATGCTTTGTCATCTTACCTGGCCTCTTTGGGTCTTCAAATGGATCCTTCCTCCTGTTCTTCTTGGGTCTTCCAGGTCCAATATTAATGGGTGGTGGATCCACAATCACTGAGTTGTCAAGCCAGTGTCTCTTACCAGCTACAGGTGCAATTGAGTTTGAGTATGCTCTTGTGTATGCAACTATCTTGTAAAAGTCATGCACATAATCTTCTGGCTTGTTGTAAGTGAAGAAGATAGCATCACAAGCATGGCAACACGGAACACCTGTCATGTCCCACTTCCTACAAGTGCATGTTCTCTCAATTAAGTTCACCTTCAAGCTATCCAAGTAGTGGTTCACATGGAATTCAACATCAGAAGAAGGCATTACCTRACACATTGTTGCTTAAGATTTTTCTTTCTCTAATTTCAGCACAACTCTAGGGCTAATATCACCTTTCCATTTTTCCATCTCTTGTTTCTTTCTCACCAATCTCTGCATCAAAGCTACCCTAATGTCTTCAAACATGCACAACAAGTGCTTTGCCCTAGCTTGAATAATATACCCATTAAAGGTTTCATCCATGTTACTAGTTACTACATCTGACTACAAATCTGTTTTCAGAAAGGCCCTGCAGAACAACTTTGGATCACATTCAACAAAAGCATGTGCAGCTACTGGGTTAGCTTTCTCCAACTCAGCTCGAGCTTCCTTYTATGATGCCATGCTGTATGCCTTASCTGTAATCCAAAATTTAAGCTTCATGTCATCACCCTCGTAAGTCTTATGCCAGTTTGCAAAAATGTGTCTTGCACAATGCCTGTGTTCTGCTTTTGGTAGTACATTAGCCACACTGCTCACTATAGACTGCATCATGAAACACAATTTGAAGTTAAGAATTTTGTGATATATATTCACATTGAAAGACACATGGATGACTGATTGATAAAAGACAATAGAGTGAAATGCATACCACAATGCTCATTGAGACAATAGCTACATTAAAACCATCACCAGTCCAAGCTTTTCTGAATATTCATCAAGAACCACTCCCATGAGCTGTTATTCTCACTTCAATAGTTGCCCATGCTATTGGTAACATTTTGATCATTGCCACCCTTCCAATTGCAACCATTCAACTGTCCCCACAAGAAATGTTTTTTAGAAAACATGCATCTTGCAAATACTTTCCTGCACCCTTCTTTCACCTTTTTGCACCCCACCCAAAGCAACATACAACATTTGGATACACTTGCAGTGAGGGCTTCTTCCTTAAGAATTAGATAACCGCACTAGGCCTCTCTCAAACGCTGATGTACTTCCCCAACTTGTCAATAATGCTCTTTCATGTTCCCATGCATGCTTTTTATGAGCATATCAACTTGACTTTGTATGCAAAATCCCTTGTGACAACTGGCTTGATATGCTCTCCTTAATAGTTTCCATAATTTCCTTAGAGGCCAAATGTGGTCTGCTCTTAAAAAACTTCAAGAAGTTGCTGCAGCTAACCATGTAGACTTCAGTTTGCTTAATTTGTCTCATGTATCTTATAATACCTCGAATTTCTCCATGGCATAATTTTATTTCCCGTACCTGCTAGTAATTTCTCTCTAAGATACGCTTTTATTTTGAGTTGTTAGTAGTTATTTGTATTATTATTATTATTTTATATATTATTATTATATTATTATTCATTATTATTATATGTATTAATTGTATTCCTTTAATTCTTCTTTTATTATTATTATTATTAGGAAAATTGGGTAAATACCTAGTTTCGAGGCCATTTTCGAAAAGCTAAATACTACGATTATTTTATTTTACAATTATACCTAGTTTTCGTCGTAATCTTTAAAATCGGGTACCTACTAACCCTCAACTACACTCTTGTTTGCATGATTGACTATTTGCCCTCCCTTATATTTAATCCCCTCCAACCCCCTTCTCTTCTCCCTCTTCCCACGACACCTTGCTTCATCTCCTTGCTTATATACCTTACTTCTGTCTCCCCTGCCTTACTTTCATCTCCTGCCTTGAAGTACTTTTTCATTTCTTCTTCTGATTCATTACCGTCGTCGTCGCCTCTCTCCTCTCAGCTACAATTCGTCGTCTCTCTCCTACTCCGTGAATCGAAATCAGCAGCGCAAATTTTCTCCAACGAAGAGTACAACACAAGGCAGCGAGGATGAAGTCCGATCTCTAACGAACGCAAGTATAGAGAATTGGGGTGTTACAAGTTACAAGCAAACCAAAATTCGTTTTTTTTTCCATAAATTTTCCAAATTTTTAAAGTATTTCGCAAGTAATGCATGATTGATTTGTGATGAATTTAAAAGTAATATTTCATATGTTGTTTGGGCATAGAATTGATTGTTCTTTTTGGTTGGTATAATCTGATGATTGATTCCAATCGCTTTTGTTTGTTAATTTTTTTTCGTCTTTTTTCGGCTAGATTTTTTTCCGATTTAACCATTTTTGCGATTGAAGACATTTTTTTATTTTTTTTGGTATGATTTTGATCCTAGAATGATATATTTGTGGTTTGGATATTTATTGAATATTGAATTATCACAAGGTTGCAATTTTTGATGATGGGAGCCTTTGATTTTTACTCATAAGATAATTTTTTAGTCTATGAGATATTATGCTTTCATTTGGGTTTATATATTAGTTGATTTATAACAATAGAATGTATTTATTGGTGCCAATCTGACAGCTTCTAATGGACGTTTGGCAAAATTCTGGAAGTTAAGTGTTTTTCTAGTTTGAATTTTTGGAATTCGACTATTGTTTGGTAGCTCGTTTGGCAACACGAGCTTGAGTAGGATTCTAGGGGAGTTGGCAAGTTGGCGGGGATTGAAATAGTCGTATGTTCATAGTTCGGCCATGGTGTGTCCGGCATGTAGTTGGGAGGTTTTCGGATAGGGTGAAGTAAGCTTATGAGTCCGCAGTGGCATAGGTCAGTGGCTACGGTGGTAACGGACGTGTGTAGAGATTATGGGGATGAGGCAGAATATCTGTTGGGTGTACAGTATATTGTGTTGAGATCACTGCTTCGCTTAGTGGTTGAAAGAAGATTCTCACTGAAGGAAAGAGAATGTATAGTTCAACACCGTTGAGGAAATTGTTGCGATCGTGAGGGATAGGAGGGTGATGAGCTTGATTGTTTCGATAGAGGTATCCTGTCCAACACATATATACTTATACAATTCTATTATATGATATAAAGTATAAAATAATGGTACTACTTGAAAGGTATATCAGGGATGATTTTTAAAGATCTATCTGTTACTCGAACTAAATGAGGGTTAATTATCCCGAGTATAATCCATATAATTAAATTATATATTTATTATTAATTATTTTATTATCTATTATTCATGTTTTAATATATTAAGTGAATTATTATTATACATATAATAAGTATTGATTGATTCAGCCACGGTACTTAAATTATATAGCTTGTCTTCATATTGGTACTATTCTTCCATTAAATTTTTTATATAAATTTTGATATAACTCCACATTTTTTTCTTAATTAATGAATTTTGTAACAAATTGTCAATTGCGACAGAGGAGATTATGTGACAAATGATATCATAATATGTATGAGGTGTTCAACTATACTTATGGTGCTACTCCTTAATATGCTTCGCTAGTGTCTTATTGTTATACATGAGACAGTGTCAAGTGTCTCTAAGCTGTGTAACTATAAGCTGTCACGTTCGTTTAGGGTTTTTTAGAAACATTAAATTGCTCGTTTTATTGTCCATGTTATATCACAATTGATTTAAGCACTTGGTGTTTACTAGCAAAAACTGTATCTCTTTTCTACTCTCCTCTTAGAACAATCTCGAGACAATAATATCACACCCTCTATTGTCCTTCTTCCCTTTGTCTGAGGTTATCGGGAGGCAATTCTTGGAGAGAGTTTTTGTTCTATTGAATTTTAATGCCCAAGCTTCCAAGTATACACTTAAACGATTTTTTTTCTCTTCTTCTTCTCTCAAAAAAAAAATAACAAACCCACCATGCTCTAGTGTCGCTTCCTCATTAGCGATCTACCGGGTTAAAAAGTATGAGCAGAATCGATCTACAAGTTGTAGGCCATTTTTCCCTGTGTGGCTGTTGTGAGTGAAAATAGAGGACATTGTTGAGTTTGTTGCCAAGTGTTTAGTGTGTCAAAATGTGAAGATTGAGCATCAAAGTCCGGGTGGTTTGTTGCAAACACTTCCTATTCCAGCATGGAAGTTTGACTCTGTTTCCATGGACTTTGTGATGGGATTTCCTAACGCTGTTGGTGGCTTGAATGCGGTGTGGGTGATAGTTGATCGCTTGACCAAGGTTTCTAGATTTATTCCTATGAAGAAGYCTTGGTCAATTGAGCAAATGGCGGAGGCCTATTCGAATGAGATCATAAGGTTGCATGGTGTGCCTAGGGAAATTGTGTCTGATCGAGATCCCAGGTTCTTTTCTCATTTTTTGTCCTCGTTGCAAAAGGCTTTTGGTACTAAGTTGAAGCTAAGTACTGCTTTCCATCCTGCAACGGATGGGCAAACAGAGAGAACAATTCAGACTTTGGAAGACATGCTTAGTGCTTGTGCCCTAGAATTTCAAGGCTCATGGGTGAAGTCCTTAAGTTTGGTAGAATTCTCTTACAACAACAGCTACCATTCAAGTATCCAGATGGCTCCCTATGAAGCTCTTTATGGCAAGAAATGRCGTTGTCCTACTTTTTGGAGCAACATAAGTGATACATTGGTGTTGGGACCCGAGCTTATCTAAGCTACCGTATAGAAGGTCAAGGTCATTCAGGCAAAGATGAAAGCTGCCCAGGATCGACAGAAGTCTTATGCTGATTTGGGTAGGAGACCTATTGCATTTAATGTCGAGATAAGGTGCTTTTGAAGGTGTCACCAATGAAGGGTGTGTCGAGGTTTGGTGTGAAGGGCAAGCTCAGCCCTAAGTATGTGGGTCCTTATGAGGTTCTTGAGAGGGTTGGTGAAGTGGCTTATAGGTTGACCCTGCCGGCCGAGCTATCTGAGGTTCATAATGTGCCCCATGTCTCCCAGTTCGACATTATCGGAGCGACCCTTCGCATGTTATAACCSCAAAATCTATGGAGATCGAACCTAATATGACTTTTGAGGAGAAGCCAGTCAAAATTCTGGATCYTTAGGTGCGTGCCCTGAGAAGAAAGGAAGTTCCTTTGGTGAAAGTGCTATGGCTTAGCCAGAAGTATGAGGAAGCCATATGGGAAACTMAGGAGTCTATGCGACAGAAGTATCCCGAGTTGTTTGTAGTCGAGTAATCGTAATTATGCCTTTTGTCCTCAGTCTTGTTTTCTTATCTTTCTCTTTGTAAGTTTCGAGGACGAAACTTTTTATAAGTGGGTAGGATTGTAATCCCCGAATTTTCTGGGATGGCATAATTTTATTTCTGTCTCTTATACACATCTAGATGTGTATAAGAGACAGGTTCCACGTCTTCCAGTTACGGCGTTATCGGAGCGACCCTTTCGCATGTTATAACCCCAAAATCTATGGAGATCGAACCTAATATGACTTTTGAGGAGAAGCCAGTCAAAATTCTGGATCATTAGGTGCGTGCCCTGAGAAGAAAGGAAGTTCCTTTGGTGAAAGTGCTATGGCTTAGCCAGAAGTATGAGGAAGCCATATGGGAAACTMAGGAGTCTATGCGACAGAAGTATCCCGAGTTGTTTGTAGTCGAGTAATCGTAATTATGCCTTTTGTCCTCAGTCTTGTTTTCTTATCTTTCTCTTTGTAAGTTTCGAGGACGAAACTTTTTATAAGTGGGTAGGATTGTAATCCCCCGAATTTTCTCCATGGCATAATTTTATTTCTGTCTCTTATACACATCTAGATGTGTATAAGAGACAGCTTAAGGGTAAGTCCATAGTGGTACCTTGAGAACATTGGATTTGATTTGGATTTGGTTTTTGGAATTGATCCTTGATGGTTTTGTTTTGTTGATAATTGGAAATCGTTGGATAAGTCCATAGTGGTTCCTTCGATTGGACAACACATCTATAGTAGATTGGTTTTGGATCTTTGGAAAATAAGAGAGTTTGGCCATTCTTAGACAGGGTTAAAACATTGTGGTTGATCCGAGGCTCGCCCTGACTATGTCTAGGCTTAGTGAGCCGTGAATTTGTTCACTGCGTCTGTTACAATTACAACTTGAAAATCTATGTAACTTGTTTAATTTTTACTGGCTTAACTTATTATGGGTTTATTTGGTTTTAATTGACTTGGTTTAATTTCGTTTTGACTACAATATTTTGGAAGCTTTGTGGTCTATGAATTGAATTCGTTTTATTTAAGCCTTTCGTAAATTCTTTGTTTAAGTTTGAACATGTGTGTTAAGGATGGTCTAGTTACTGGCCGCTAAGTGGCAAATTTTGGTGGTTTTTAGATGATGCAGGTGAGGAATGATCTGTTATGGAGCTGCTGGGGGATAGAGACTATTGATAAAACTTAGTATTACCCCTTTTTATAACTCGTAATTTGGATTTGGGCGTTTTGAATTGTTTTAGTTGTTAGGAGATGTTGCTCCTTGGATTGAATTGTAATAACTTTTATTTAATTTTGTGTTTGAAGTTTTAAATTTTTCCGCATCTTTGAGACCCAACTTAGTGTATTGTTTCCGCCAATGCACTTGTAATAAGACGGGTCGTTTCATCTCTAGTACATGTGTGCTCGCCATTCACTCTTTTAACCACAAAAGAAGCTCTTCTGGAATCCCATGAAGCATAGAGTCTAAATGGACAACCTTCACCACATTTGACTCCTAATCTTTGTTACCTATTTTTGTTACTCACCACAATACTCAGATTTCTACCTTGGAACACACCAAACTTGGCTACAACATTCTTGAAATCCTGCCTTGTAGCAAACCTCTGCCCAACCTTTCAACAAATAGTGTGAAGTCAGTGTCCTTCCCTACTAACAAGCTCCTCTTTGCCCTTCTCTATGTTAATGTCTCTTCTTCATCACTAGCTGGTGGAGTATGCATTTCTTCTTCTGAGTCTTCATAATCAGATTCTGAGATCACCCTAGCAGTAGAAGGTTGTGTGTTTCTGGTCTAAGTACCCAACTTTCTCATTGCTACATCATCTTGTAGCTGGTGAGCAAGATCAAGAAGTTTTTGGTTGAAACCCATTACTCGATATGTCCCTGACAGCCTTCACCTCATCATCATTTGAGTCAACATCCTCGTTATCATTGCCTACATTCTCTCTAAGATGTTCCAGATCATCCTCCACATAACCATTCTGAGGTTCATCCTCAACATCCTCATCATCATCCACATCATCATTATCAGGTACATACTCCACTTCCTCATCATCATCCAAGTCATGATTCCCTGACACATACTCATCATCTAATCCATACTCAAAGTCAGCAAAATAATCATTCCACAACCCTGATAGTGCATTAAGGTCTAAGTCTGAAATGGACACATTCTCATGATTGTTTAATTTAATTCCTCAAGTTCATTGTTGTCACCAAAAAATGTATCTCCTCATAATTGCCACATTTTTTGACTAAATCTCTCAAATACCAGAAGCATAACTCATCAAGATCAACAGTGAAAGTTRTACTGTTACCACCTACATAGCATTGACCTTTGCTCATTTTCTTGAACACACCACCYTAATGTATTTTGAGAGTCACATTTTGCATCACTAGAAATTCACAAAGAAAAAAAGGTCTTACAACAAAATTCCCAGCAGAAAAATATGTATTAAACCATATTCAACAACCACAACAAACAAAAATAATTTTCAACAGAATGAAAAAATCAAAATTTTGAAGACATACCAGAAGACATTATGAAGCATCAGAGGTTAAACAATTGCATCAGCCTCAACAAAGGAAACCACGCAAAATCCAACGTAAGGAAGAAGAAAAAACGTCAAAACAGAGTTTGCACCGCATCAAAGGTTGAATCTTGGCAATGAACAGTAACTTTGGAGAAGAAGAAAAGAAGATGAAGAGCAGTTTTGATATTACGTGTACAGGGTTTTAAATTCAATAAAATAGGTTAATGGGTTAATTAGGGGAGAATGGAGAAAATAAGAATTAGCAACCTAAATAACGTAACCCATCCAAATGACCCATAAGAGCAGATTAGAGCTTAATTAGGATTTAATTAAAAATAACTCTCACTGGATTATTTTGAGCAGACCCATAAAAGTTGGGATTTTTAATTTAATTTTTTCCAATTTAAAATCGAATTCGGGAAATTTAGGATATTTAATTTTTAAATCAAATTCTTTGATTTCAAAATGAATAGACAATTAAATACATGATTTTAAATTCTAATACAAACAAATACGAAGCTCTAAAACAATTTCAAGTATATTGTTCGAATATGCCAGATTCTACCAAATTCAAAGGAGAAAGAAGTTTGGGTTTTTTGGGATGGAGTTTTGGGTGGGATGGGGTTTTCGATGTGGGGTGTATTTCGACAATGGTGAGTGGAAAGAGAAGGGTGTTTGAGTTTTTGGTTCTTTATTTTATATTTTGAAATTAACTAAGGTGATTATGGTACTAAGGAGAGGACATAGCTAATTAAATGATCAACTTTATAGCTGCAGCTGAGAAGTTCAAAAAGTGGACAGTCTCCTTGAAAAGTCCATAATCGCTCAAGGACATGACTATAAATTTTCACTAAAAAATTATATTTTTTAACAATTTTTATAAATATGATTTAACTGTTTCATCTGCATGTTCAAAAACTTCCAAATTAGGTGATGTGTGTTCAAAAGCAATTTTAATGTATTACATGTTTGACAAAGTCTTAGATGCATCTGACCCTTTAAGTCAATATAGTAACTCTTTTAATTAATATGATGACCTTTATTATTTTTTACTATATTAATGTAAAATTTATAATGTGTTACTATATACACTAAAAGGATCGKTATATGTTTGGGGCAATAAATGTGCATCTCATACATACAATAACTTTTGTACATGTTTATGACGATTTAATTTCATATGCCTCAAAATTATGGTATATAGGATTACTTGAACATTTACTAAGGGATCTTAGCTCACATTTGGAAACCCAGAGTTCTTATCCATCCACTCACGAATTCCAGTTTTCAGGAACCAAGAGTTGTTCTGCACATAAACAACACCTAAAATTTACAGGGGGGCTTACTAACTACACCACGATGATTCAGCTAAGAGCTGCCAATGACAAATGGCATTCTACTTGCCGATCCATATTCTTTAAGGAGCTACAAATACCATATTCAGGTCAGTTGTCTCCCCTTGCAGATGAACCAAGGGTTCTTATGTTGCAAGAGAATTTTGCTAATGAAATCGCACATGTACACTCATGACTTGCATTCCAAATTCCAACGCTCTTTCATTCCATGTGTATGAAAGGCTGTGCATTTCAATTGATGTAACTAGATATTTTCTCACTTGCAAACAACCTTTGTTACAAGAATGCTCGTAAGTCACATACAAACATTTGTTCTTTAACCTCTACCACTGCATTGAACGAACTCTCCTCAGAGTACGCGGTGGCCTTCTCTTCTCCACTACTGGTACCACATTTTCCATCAGCTGCAAAAGAAATCAACAACATCAAATGTCTGGGAAACAGGGGGTTAATGATAAGTGACAGAAGAAAAAAAAATGCAAACATTTCCTCCCTCCCACATTCATCGCCTTTGCTTATGTCGATACCCTCAAAATACTACACTATCTAAGAGGTTTTATCATCGCAATCATGATTGAAGCATAGCAATAATAATAAGTTTACTCAGAAACACAAAAGATGGGTTGAGTCACTTGAATGTGTACTCAATAATAATAATCTGCTTTAAAATTATAATATGATGGGGGGATCAATTCGACACATTTAATGAACTATATAAGTACCTCTATACCTAAAATGATCCATAAGCACAATGATAGCATGCATGATAACAAACACATCACAAGCAAGCAGGGGCAGAGAGAGAAACACACCATTCATTAGTACATTACATCAACCTGCAAATGATCTGAAAACTTATTTTCAGAAGGAAACAAATACAAAGACTAAAGAAAGAACTTCTCAATTTAATCCTGTATAAAAACCAAATAAGTAATGTAATGGTGCAAAGTGTGTGCATACACAAAACAAATGAACTGATTGGCTAWTTGACCTAACAACCATTGCTGAGGTAACTTTATTCAAGAACACAGTTGGAACAATAACAGAACTCCTATTTTAGATAGTCAAGAGAGTAACAATCCGATGTTACCTTTCTTTGACCATAAAGTACATGTTTCACAAGCTGCACATGCCAAAGTAAAGTCAACTAGGTATTAGACATTTGATTTAACTCACCAGGAGAATCACAATAATGTGACACAAAAGGTCAGGAGTCTTTATTGGGCAGTTTTCCAGCTTAGATAATTAAGATCACTCTACTAATCCATTAGCTATAACTGTGAACTAACACACAATCTAATATTTGGAAAGGTTTATCTTCCGATGGGCTTTAACCAACCAAACAAAAGGGAATCCCTTTCCAGCAATTGGCATAGTAAAAAAAGGCATGCATACAGCGTAGGAGGGAGCCTAATGAAGCACAAATAGATAGGCAATGGTATGGCCACCCGACCCACCCAAATAATTGAACTTGGAAGCATTTTCATCACAAAACAAACCTACATGTTACAAGGAGCCTTTAAGRCAAGATATCTAAGAAAGGTTTCAAGAATTACTTAGCCTTCTATGTGGTTATTTTCAGCTAAAGTTGCTACAGTTAACACTAAATGAATCAATACTAGTCTAGTAGATACCCCCAACAAAACTAGCAAATGAGAAAGCCACTTTCAGCAAAAGCTATATGGGTTACTGCTTTTTCCTGTTTTTTTTTTTTTTTCGGTGCCTCCTTTTTTTTTCGGTGCCTCCTTTTTTTTTCGGTGCCTGCTTTTTTTTTATATTTCGGTGAACATTCCAAACTGTACCCGTCCTTTAAAACCTCCCAACATCAGGGGGTTGTCTTCCCATAAACATCCTACGACCTACACTGACGTGTTAGGAAGATTAAGTGCCACATTAGACATTTGAATTGACTTGCCTATTTCATTATTTGAAGTCCCATTCTCAACCCTTTATTCCCTCCCCCACATTTGATTGTTGAGCTTCCTACAAATTGTAATCACCCTTCAGTCTTCTTATGGCCAATTTCTAAGACGACTCCAACTTGCCTCATGCAGCGACAACCATTAACAATCCTCTCCTTTCCAACTCTCATCTGCCAATGAAAAAGTCAACACATCTCCTGGCTTGTGCTCCCCAAAAGCTAGAGCAACCTCGATTAAGTAAATCAAGTTTAATTGACACACCAGAGATAGCCAATTCATAAACATGATGCACACTTGAATTCAACAACCAAAGGTTTTCCACAGGCTAGCAGTAAAAAAAGTTATTGAATCAATTTTGATCTACAAAGTTTACACATTAATCTATTTCGAAAGATATTAGCTGCATTTCTGCATAAAACTTCATATACAACCCCAAGGATCTCTTGTCCTTCTAGATTTATTACTCTTTAAACAAATACTTCTTCTGTTCCTTTTTAGTTGAATCCAAGCAACATTGCACAAGTTTTGTGAAGATGAGAGAGATACAGAGAAKGAAAAAAGGGACCCTATGTGATAGGAGAGAGAAAGAGAGAATATATTGCTCAAAACGGAAAGGTGCAAGTAATTTGAAACTTCCAAAAGTAAAAAAGGATGCAAGTAATTTGAAACTTCCAAAAGTAAAAAAGGATGCAAGTAACAAAGAACGGAAACTATCTTAATTTTGTAGAACAATACTAAACATTCACGGTTGTTTTGGAGATTAATTACAGCAAGTCAGCAACGAGGAAAAAGGAGGTGTTTGGCCATTGAAAACTAGCAGCAAATTATTCAAATTCATTTGGTTTCCTCTAAAAATACTTATGATTAAAAATATGGTAATGTGGTATTGTAAAATGCTTATGATTTGAAATATGGTACTCTCTCCGTAACGCAAAACTTTCAACAGTTTCTAAATTTGGGTGTAACAAAAAACTTTCAACAATTGTACAACTTTCCTTATTTGGTAATTTTTAAATACAAATATCTCACCTAACCCACAATTACCTTATTTTTTTAGGGACCACTATACTAATATTCAATCTAAACCACAATTGTACTACATTTTTTTTAGGGACCACTACACTAATATCCTACCTAACCCACAATTACCTTATTTTACATTGGAAAGTGTGTTAATACAACTGTTGAAAGTTTTTCGTTACGGAGGGAGTAATATAATATTGGCTTTAAATATGAATATGATAATGCAACAATAGACTAGTTCACRCTTTATGTAATAGTCTGAATTTTGAATGCTAAACTTTGGAATAAATTGCCACTTGAAGGAGCATTAGATTGATCAATCAATCAAAGCCTTAATCCCATATGAGGGTCGCCTAACATGAATCAAAAGTGATTTTTCCGAGAGGTTATCCACATAGATTTTCCTTCTCCACTCTCTACGATCGAGAACCTCACTCTCTTGCAAATCCAAGTGTTTCAGGTCCTTTCTAACTCCTTCCCATTAAGTAATTTTGATCTCTCTCTACCTCGTTTAAAATCTCCCTGATCCCCTCTTCTACTCTTCACACCGGTGCCCCCTAAGGTCTCCGTCTTACATGCCCAAGCCAACGCAAATGATTTTCCCTTAACTTGCTTGTAATATCTGCAACACCAACTTTCCTACYAATAACTTCATTTCTTATTCGGTCTCGTAGAATGTTCCCGCACATCKATTTCAACATCCGCATCTCGATGACCCCTACCTTTTGAATATGCTCCATCTTGGAGGCCCAACATTTAGTACCATAGATAGAATTTTCCCTTTAGCTTTAGAAGGATGCTTCAATCGCACAACACTCCCATAGCCACTCTCTATTTAAGCCATCCTAACTTAATCCCGTGGGCCACATCTTCGTCCATATCACCATTCTTTTGGGTTATTGACCCAAGATACTTAAAGCTTTCACACATGGTTAAATCTTTTCCGTCAAACCTCACCACTCCATCAATTGTCCCTTGTTGTGACCCAAAAAGACATTCTAAATATTCAGTCTTACTCCGACTCAGCTTGAATCCTCGAGATTCCAACCTTTGTCTCCATTGTTTCAACTTGGCATTAACCCCAACTTTAGTTTCATCCACCAATACAATGTCATCCGTAAATAACATACACCATGGCACCTCACCTTGGATTGGCTAACGCCGACCCTTGATGCAAACCAATTGTTATAGGGAAATCCTTTGTCAATCAATCACAAGTCCTGACATTTGTTGATKCACCCTGGTACATGTCCTTAACTAGGTCAATGTACCTTCGGAGAATACCTTTTTTCAACATTGCCCACCAAAATACCTCTTTTGGTACTTTGTCATAAACCTTTCTACATCAATGAAAACCATATGGAGGTCCTTCTTCCTCGCCCTATAAAACTCCATCATTTGTCTTAACAAATGAATTGCCTCTGTTGTGAATCTCCCAAGCATAAAACCAAACTGGTTTTCGAATATACTAGTACATTCCCTTAATCGATGTTCTATTACCCGTTCCCACAACTTCATAGTGTAGCTTATAGACTTGATTCCTCGGTAGTTAGAGCAATCTTGAGCATTTTGTTCTTATAAACTGGAACCAAGGTGCTCTTTCACTAATCTTGAAAAATCCTTGAAGTCTTCCAAAGCTTGTTGAAAAACACTGTTAACCAATCAATACCAACCTTACCCAAACACCTCCATAGGTATCTCTATTATATAAGCCAAGGGGGGAGCAATGGTGTCGCCCCAATGAAATGTCCCCTATACCCTTAATGAATTAAATTATAATGTTTTAAAGAAAATTAATAATCTCTTTTTATTCTTCAATTGTTAAATTGCCATAAATGRTGAASAAGTTTAATATGGTATTGCATTTGAAATGTCAACTATACTAATTAAATAATATTTAGAGTGATTTTCTTTTCTTATTATAATAAACATGTAACAATGAAACATTGCATAAACTAAGTTACACTAATAAAAAGAATTCAATTGACAAAATAATTTGATAGMATTMACACAATAAGAAGAAAAATGTAAAACTAAGAATTTCGTATTAAAAGTTGGGTTACATTAATCAGATTATATTCATGATATCATATTTAGTGAACCTACTTGGAAAATTTAGTGTAGTTGTATCGTACAACCGTCATCTACTATAAAATTTGTCTACTAAGTATATTTCTAACATTATTATTTGCTAATCTTTATTATTTAAGCACAAGGTTTTTTTCAACATTATATTTCTTTCTTTTGACATACTCCATATATGAATAACAATGAATGAACAACTAAAAACCAAAGAATTATTGATATAAAAAGAATTATAAACATTTCTTTCTTTAACACATAATCACGCACGCATCGCGTGCAAAAAATACTAGTACCATCAGGCCCAARCGCTTTCTTTGATTTCATCCTCTATAAAGCAACCTCTACCTCTACTCTTCTAATCTTTCGTACAAAGCCCATATTGATTTCCTCCTTCCTCACAGACGTATCCCCTATAACGACCCCTTGGCCTCCATTGAACAATTCATCAAAGTTTTAGATTGATATTGAGGGGAAAATTACACTCAAAGGATTGCCAAGATAAGGAGTACTTACATTGATATTCAGGTGAAAATTACACTCAAAGGATAACTTATCAATCTCTCTAGTGACTTTAGGTCACAACTCTCAAAAGCCAAACAATTCTCACATATCTCTCTACTGGCAAGTTTCTTTACATATAAACTACCCTACAAACAAAATAGTACCATCCTTAATTAGCTTTGGTAAGACTTTATCAGATTTCCTACATAAGACCATAACAAGTTAAGAGACATACAAAAAGTGGTTTTCCTTTTTAAGCGCAAATATTAATGGGATTTGTTTGTTKACTCCCCTGTTCTGATTCCCTCCTGTCCACCTGATTRGGTTCCTGCACCTTGGTTCKAATGTGACTTTCTTTTCTCTCTCCCAGCATAAACCTTGAGAGGTGTTGCTACTGTACAGTCGTGGTATGTACGGTCTTGGTGGTTCATTACACTTAACTATTATTTCTTCATATCAAAACTTCCACTAAAATTTCACATGACTAACATTTCATTTCAAGATATCATATCCAACTATTTATTAATGCTTCATCCTCTTCAAGTCTCAATAAATAAATAAAAAATTAGAAGGCCCGTAGTTATTTTTGGTCAAGTCTTCATCAAAGCCAATTCTAATCACTGTCATAACTAGGCGAGGAGCATAAAATCGTTCATTAAAATATCAAGAATTTTACATTTAACTAGATTACTCAAWTGTCCAAAAAGCAATTCACACGTAATTGCAACTTTGTAACAATCTTTGAGGCTAAAACAACAAGAAATATACTCCCTCCACTAAATATTAGTTGGTATTAAGGAGAGGAGAAAGATAGAGAGAAAGAAAAGGAGGGGCCCATGAAATGAGGAGAGCGATAGAGAGAATGAATTACCAAATAAGGTAATGCTACAATTAACATGAAGCGGCCACAAAAGGGAAGTATTGTGATCTATGTTGCACGGGGACGACTGTTGACCGGCGTACCGCGTCCCCGGTACAAAACGGGTACAAAACGGGGTTGGGGACGGCTCGGGGACGGCAAGGGGACGACAAGGGGACGCGTTGACTTTGCAGGGACGGTCAAACAAATACGGGACGTCTGGGGGACGCGCGTTACAATCACAGCCGTCCCRAAGGGCATTTTCGACCAAATTTTTTTAAAAAATCAGCCTCAATCTTTATTTGGGGTTTGTCGAGTAAACCACATAACCAAAACAACTTAGGGTTTTCACTTTTCTCTCTCTTCTTAACTCAATTCAACGGCGATTGAACGGCGACGGTGACGGGATGCGACGGCGACGGACGATGGTTGGTCTAAGTTCTTCGGCGGTGGTCGGCGCGGTTCTCTTCGTAGTCTTCGACTCCTTTTGGTCCCTGTTCTGTTCGAGTGCTATGTTCTCTTCTCTGCTCTTTGTTGTACACTTCCAAATTTGTATTATTTTCTTTTTCTTTTTCTTTTTCCAATTTTGTTGAARTGTTACTCTTAAGTTGTAATGGGTTTGTCCGTTTGTATGGATTTGTTTATTTGGATTTTCTTGTAAACTTGTAACTTGTAATCAAATTTTTCTAATTCTTTCTAAGTTGTTTGATACTGTGACAATTCTTAGTGTTTTTTTAAAAAAAATTAAATGTGGTGTTGTGTTAAACATTGGACTAAGTTATTTGTATTGTTATTTTATTTTGTTAATATTTTTTTTGGCAATAGTCTACTTTTTAAAAATAAAAATAAAAAATTGTCGTCCCCAAAGCCGTTCCTGTACCCGAGAATTTTTGGAATTGCCGTTTTCTGTCCCCGTCCCCGTACCTGTATATGTCCCCGTACCCGTCTCCGTGCAACCTAGATTGTGATTATAATGGAGTGGAGGAAGTATCCAACTATTTACACTGCCATGAATTTGTTTAGTGTGTAAGCATTTATGTAAGATTTTCTAGCTAGACCAAGCAATTACTTGCTGATTTGCAAAACCAGAAATTGCTGCAATGCAAAGCAATAAATATTTTTCCGGATAGATAAAAAGCCAAGAGGGGCATGATATACTTATGGGATTTTATCCAATATACCCCTGTGTTTTAGCCTATTAACCCATATACCCCATATACCCTTGTGTTTTTGGAAATGCAGCGGGTACCCTTGAAGTTAGAACTATTAGTCAAAATGCCCTTACTACTAACAGAAAACTAACTCCGTTAGTTTAGGGGGTTTAAATCACTTTTTTAGCTTATTTTTATTTCTCTCTCCTCCCTTATGGCCACCCCAGTCACAACCAGTAGCAAATTAAACTCCACCCAGCCACCACGAACCACCACCCCATGAACTGCACCCCTTCCACCACCCAATGAACGGTACACCTCACCACRCCATGAACTGCACCCCTTCGAGGAGTCGCCCCTACAGTACCACCCCATGAACCCAAAACCCATAATTTAAACCCATTCATTTAAAAGTTTCATTATTTTTAAAATTTTTGAAAGTGATTTTAGAATTTTGTATGATTTACTGATTTATCATATACATGCTCCTGATATTTTTGCATTCTTTTACTTTTTTTTCGCAATTTGCCAAATTGAATTTGGTTTGCTGCAATTTGCAATTTGGAACTRTGCTTGAATTGTGCTCTCTTGCTTGAGATATGCTCTTACAGTGGGTCGAATTCATGCTATAATTGGATAGAATTAGATGAACGAATTTGAGGTTTGTGTCAATTGGGTCGAATTRAGGGGTCTTGTGAGGTGGTCGCTGCGATGGTTGCTCAAAATCGTGGGCTAGTGGTGGTGTTTTGTGAGGTGACGCGAAGAAAGGTTGTGCGAAGTAGGGTGGTGGATTGGGTGGTGCGAAGCAGGTTGGTGTGAATTGGGGTGGAAAGAAGCAAGGTGCTGCGAATTGGGGTGGTGCGAGTGGGCTTGTGGTGGACTGGTGGTTGGCTAGTTGGTGACTTGGTGGGAAGAAAGGAAAGAAATAATTAAAGATTAATTAAGTTAATTAATTAGTAGTTTAAGGTTAATAAATCAGTTTTGGGTTTTTTAATTAACATTAAAAGAGATTAAACTTAACGGTGTTAGTTTTTCCGTTAGAGTAAGGGCAATTCAGGGAATAAATCTAACCTCAAGGGTACTCGTGGCATTTCTAAAAACACAGGGGTATATGGGTTAATAGGCTAAAACACAAGGATATATGGGATAAATTCCCTATACTTATCCATTCTCGATGAGCTAACATAATAGCTTAATAATAAATACAAGCTCTTCCATACTCAATTCCCTTGACAAGTTTAACAATTTCAGAGAACTCCAATGAAATAGTMATTTCATAAAGATGCATTTACACTAGAGTATAGACTTACACATGCTAACAAACAAAAATTAATCTCAAGTTTATATAACTATGTGCGCTCACCCTCTACAAGCTTAAACAGTAGACACTAGATACCATGATCAACCTCTACACCGTAATCCCATTGCTAATTTTAGTCTTAACCAACAAAGAAAATGACAGACTGTAAAATTAAATAAATAAACACCAAACCAAAGCAACCAGTAGTCAAACACACACCAGACAACGACATAAAACAAAACTGAAAGTCCATATTTATCTTAAATGCAAGTGACTGCCAAAGTTCCATATTGCATGTCATTTGTTTATCATTAAAAATCATCCATGAAATCCAGAATTGTTAGATTGTTACTGACTTTGCAAGAACATTAATACTAGCACATACACGTAGTAGTATAACAATCAAACAACAATATAGTATGTGTAGAAAAGAATATAGTAACCCGATAGCATAACTACCTGCTTTAATCTTTCCTTGGTCCTCTCTTCCTGCATAATATATATAAAAAAAAAAAAAAACAAAAAAACAAAAAAAAAAACACATTAATAGATGTCAAAGAATGTAATTTGCCAATCCAAAAAGTCATTTATCTTAGTTTGTCCCCAGGAGGAAGTTATTTGTCTTGGAGATGACCTAAACTAAAAAAAAATATGTATCAAGACTTGAGTATAATCTGACAAATACAAAGAATGCCCAGACTTACGATTAAATACTCCTATCCAACACCATATTGAGCATTACTTTAGACGTAGGTATAAAGGATACAAGTCAAAAGAATACCAAAGAGAAAGTGAGGTCAAAAGTGAAATGTAAGAAATGTGGCAGCGAGAGACAAACATATAAAATAGGACTGGGGTTAAAGAGAAAAAAGATTAGAAAATGTTAGCTTTGAGAGGCAAGTGTGCAGCTTTGGAGTTTGGACAGCCAACAAAGCAAATTGTGCAAATAACATCCAAAATAAAGATATAATATGTCTTTCTAATTGGCTAACATTCAAAGATACTATAATCTTAGGTTTTGCATCCAAGTGTCAAGAGCAAAAGAGAATGATATGGTAGCAAATACATAACCAATGGCAGCCATGATTCTGATGCAAACCAATGTACATCTCTCTACATTTCCTACTTCAAGGAGGCAACATCACAAAACAAACTCCGCAAGCACAATACAGTTTCTTGCAGTTCACTGTTCTCTGTTCAGCTCACCGTAGGTTGAAACTTGAACTATTCTAGCTTGAAAGCCAACTACTTTCATGTAAAATTAAGTGATTAAGATCACATCTACTTGGTGAATCTAAATTCCAATGCCAACAAAGAGAGCGGAGGACTACCAACATGTTTTCTCAAGGTAAATACACCATCACTGACAAAAGATGGTAGATGGGAACAAGAACTGTAACCATTTCAGGCATTATTTTAAGAGAGTGTAGAACATACATTGTAAACAGCTAGACAAACAAGATTATTTAAAGTGTGTTGTTGCAAAGCAATAGACTATATTAAATCGAATGAATGTATACATCTAGATTATCCAGATAGGCACCATATTTAAAACATGTATGAAAAAAGCAAACAATGGCCGGAAACATAATTACAAATGCAATACCAAATTTTGCCCCGTCAAACCTTTCATTCCTGAAGGGGCATAAAGAACTTACCTTTTCTCGCAACAACTGTTCATTCTCCTCCTCCAACTTTTGAGCCATTGATTCCAATTCAACTTGATATGCCTACATTACAAATGCAGAAAAACAGAGAATCAAATCACATACTTATTCTCTGAACTATACAAATTACAAATGACTGTTAAGACCTTTTACTCTATTTTCAATTGTCCACTACATGAATACAAATATAAACCTGCCCTTTCCCAAAATAAGTAATAATATCTCTAAAGTGAAGTATAGATACAAACACCAATGTTCTATTCTATTTTCGTAATATACAAACAACACTTCCCACTCATATTCACCACCTATAGCGAAGCACTTAAATTACCTTGCTCCATATTACAAAGAAAAAGGCACAATTTCTTCATCTCTCAGCTTCACCTTCTTCAATCACACAAACAAAATCCCGCACCCAAAGAACACAAGCACACTTCCCACTTGTTCTAGCAATGGACCATAAATCACATGGGAAAAACCGAAAAATTGATCAAAGCAAGCAACGTCTTTGAAAACCAAGTAATTCAAAAAGAGAATTATGCTATTTCACATCAATCCACAACTTTGATTCCATGTATCCAATACAATACTTATAAAGCTCCCATGAGGCCATGACCTTTTTCCATAGTACAAGCATATAATTCAATCCATTCTAAACTTCTAACTATTCAATCACTTGCAAAAACAACATCGAAAAGAGATTTTACCTGCTTACGTTCCCTAGACCTAGCAGCAGACTCCCTGTTTTTTATCATCCTCCTTTGCCTCTGTTGCGCAGCCTTATCCAATGGCTCCAATATAGGCCCACCTCTTCTCTTCCCTCTCACTCCTCCACCTCCTCCCACCAACTCCATCCCACCGCCACCGCCATTCCCATAACCCATGGACACAGGTACTGCCATCTGTGCAGGTACATACGAGCTGGAAACCATCCCGGGATCATACCCCCCAAACATCCCAGCACCCGAAACCTCAACCTTAACATCCCCCTCCACTTCCACCCCCTCTTCCTCCTCAATTCCGGCACCCGCTTTGGCCAAAAAATCCTCCAAAGTCATCATCTCGTCAACCGCCTCAACCTTACACTCCTTCCTCTCATTCTTGCCGTTTACAATCTCCCTCCACACCTCCTCCGCCGTCTTACTGCTCGAATGCCGTATCGCCGAATCCTCGATGGCCGAAATCGCACCCGCTGCATCAATTAGGGTTATCTCAGCATCGAGCAAAGTGTCGGAATTGTTGTTCGTCGCTGAATTACCGGCGTAAACATCGTGCAGAATTCCATCGACGTTGTTGGAATTGTTGAAATCAGGGATCATTTGAGAATTGGAGGAGAACTGATTACGATTATGATGATGATGAAGATGATGGGGATGAGACGAGAGAGAATTGAGATCCGAATTAGTAGAATTGGAAGTTGAAGGCATCACCTTTGATGACGCCATTTTTCCCTCCAAAATCCTAGGGRTTTTTTTRTTTTTTTTTTTTTGCAGAGATTTATTTGATTTTTTTGGTTTGAGAGATGAGAAAGGATGTGAAGAAGTTTTTTAGGGCTTTGAAAAACTAAGAGAGAGAAATTCGGAAACGAAGGTTTGAATAAAAGAGTGATGACTGATGAGTGAATTGAAGAGAGAGAAAACGAAAGAGACAATCAGAAATTCTGAGATTAGAATACAACATACGAGCGAAGGCAGGAGAAGAAGAAAGGTATATTGAGTATTGACCGTAAAACACTTTACTATCGAAAAAATACAAGTACTGTAGATCGTATCGTGTCGTGCAATTTGCTAAGTCAATGGATATCTTAACTATCTTCTACGGAGTATTATGTATTAACTCAACAACATAAGAAACGCGTATGAATGCATAGTATTTTAAATCACTATATATACTATTACAACCCCATGCGATGCATTTTGAAAAATGATATTTAACTTTAATCAAAAATTTGTTAGATTATAATTCAACACAATCATGGTGTACATTGTAAACATAAAAAATTCAATAATCTCTATTTATATAATCCAAGGAGCAATGCGTGCCCCCCTATAAATTACCTAATACCCTTTAATGATTTGACCGATTTTTAAAAAATATATATTAAAATTTAAACTTTAATAGCTATAAAACTTAACACTAAAATGAAATAATTGCTCACAAGTTTAATGCCATTCTATTTTCTAAACAAAAAATAAAAAAAAATTATTTGAAAATTTTATAACACCATAAATACTTATCAATAATCAAACACAATAATACGCTTTATTACATCTAAACAAAAATTAAATATCAAGTCAATCTCATTCAAAGGAACAAATTGAAACTATTGACTATTACTCTCTACATAAAATTCACAAACAAATGAAGGTACCCGATTATGTTTTATTATCTTCAATTATTGGCCTTGAAATCATAGTCATGTCAAACTTCTTCAAAAATAATTTCATTCATACTTAATAAATACTAAAGAAAAAGAAAATTATGGGTGGAGACCTAGAGTCACCACAAAACACAAGCAATGTAACTAAAAATTAGAAATGCTTTAACATTTAATTTTTTACTTTTAACAACTTATGCAAAAAAAAAAAAATCCACTCCATAAAAAATATTCAAGCACGCATCGCTGCCTTTTCAACATACTAGTTGAATAAGGCGAAAGAACCAATGACAAATAATATTAAAAAAATCTATTACGCTCATTAACCTCAATTTAATAAGCGAGTTACAAATCAGGTAATTAATGCAGTAACATAAAAATAACATAATTAAAGTGCTCTAAAATAAAAAAAAAAAATCTTAAAAAAAACTATAGAAAATGATGTCACCATAATATAGTATATATATATATATAAAGAGAGGCGGAGACAGAGAGAGATCAGACTAGAAAAGACGAGAGCACAGAGTCCGCCCATCCAATTAAAACCACCCACTTATATAAAAACGTCGAAAACCAAAATAAATGGGACATTTCTACATTTTAAGGAACATACAACACAAAGGGTACACAAGACTTTCAACTATTGTTGCAAGAACAGCTACACCGTTACCCCCTTTAAACCTCAATTACCCCCACATTGACAATCACAAGCTAATCACATTAAATTAAATTTGTGCTCGCCAATCCCAAATCCTACGCGCCAAGACTTAAAAGTTGTTTAGTTCTCCACTAAGCAATTTACTTTCGATGTCTAAACATATTGTCCCCTTGGTTGTTTCATTAATTATTCTTCATATTTGTCAGAATTAAGTTTGGGCGAGGGGCGAAATCCTTCACCGAAATGGCACTGCATGAAGATGTAAAAGTCCAACAATTGAAAGGCCAGTTTAGAATAAGAATGATTGAATCTAAACACCACACAAATTTCAATAACACTCTAGAATTAACATTCCTGTACTAAGCTGCCAAAAAAAATATTAAAATATCTGGACGTGAGAATGTCAAACAAAACCTAATCGAAAAGTATTTGTAAGCACATATGAATGCATATGCTTGGAAATTTTTCTAACTTGGAATCAACTTTAATGCAACAATAATCCATACCATGGAACATCGTTACTTGACTTCATTACGTCTAAGAGAGTAATGTATCATGAACAGCTTAGACATGCCAAGAACGACCCAAATCCCGAGTCAAGAAAGTTGAACATGTTAAAGCTTCAACAAGCCTTGTATGAGGAGAGTCGACTGTCGGTGTGGAATGCTTCAGTCATCACAAATTTGAAAGGGAGTACAATTTGCCTCATAGATGCGTTGATAGTTTTTCTGCTCTCGTTAGTAAGCAATTCCAAGCAATAATTTAATGAAGAAGACATTCTATGAAACAAATAAGGTGTCCATGCCTTAACTTCTCATGAAAAAAAACATGCATTTCCTAATGATGCATGTTGTTTTGGAAAGACAACGCACATCTTGAAAAGTGCATGAGATGTGGAGGAGAACGTTAGTAAAAATGATAAGAGGCAATCATTTCCTGTTAAGTCTTGAACTTATTTTCCGATCACTCCAAGCTTCAAACTTTATGCAACTTCAAACCTTGTCATAGAGACTGCAGTAGCATTCAAAAAATGCCAAGAAGCCTAGCAAAACTATCTCATCCAAGTTATAGGATGCTTTGTGAAATGGCCTAATTCAATAACGTTGCTCCCAAAATGACTTTTGTGTACATAAAAAATGAATTACAAACAAGTTGAAAAAAGCTTTAAATGAATCTAGGACGACAGAATGATGTGTGAAAACGCAAAATAGTAGATTTGGTGAGAATGTAAGAACAGAAAATGCAAAAAATGCCTAATGCATATACGACTTGTCGCTGCATAATATGACTTTTGCATAAATAATTCGGTCTTTGTGGGTTAGACAAGTTGAAAAACAAAGCTAAATTAATCTAAAACACGAGAATGATGTATATAACTATCATAAATAGTACTATATATATATTAAATGACAATTGATTTTCTATACTTGTTATTATATATTTGAATTGATTAGAATTTGTAA
>SNQN01009251.1:0-26069 GCA_008642245.1 Bassia scoparia
CGAACCACGAACTGGTACTTGATGGACGTGGGCCATAATCGGCACAATGTTTCGGCGTCCGTGAAACCTTATATAGGCACGTGTGGGCACCCCTCAATTCGACACACACGCCCCAACGCATTCACATGAGGATTCCATGGCTCACTCCATGACACTGAAGCTGAGTACAAACGCCCCTGCTAAGGCGGGGCGGAGCCCTACAATAATGGAATCTCTCTCAATTTCAAAAACTAACTCAAAAATAAGGGAAAGTAACTATAATTAGAATTTTAAAAAAAGAACTTAAAAACCTAAAAGGTAACTCAAAATTAGGCAAAAAGTAACTCAAAATAAGAAAATATAACTCGAAATTAAGAAAAGTAACTATTAAACTAATAAAACAAAATTGAACACATTATATTCCATAAGTAACTCAAAATTCCCGAAAAGTCACTACTAACCAAAAACAAAACAAAAAAAAATTCAAAAAGTAACTCAAAATAAGAAAAAAGTAACTTATAATTTGACATGAATTAACCATGGAAAACTAAAAATAAAAATAAACTGTTTGGAAAAGTACCGAAAAAATTAAAAAAAAAGTAACTCAAAATGAAAGGAAAAGTAACTATTAAACGAATTAAAAATTCGAATACATATATTTCAAAAAGTAACTCAAAATGCATGATAAAAGTAAAACTACTAACCATAACAAAGAAAAGAAAAAACAAAATCCGTTTGAAAAAATAAAGAGGAATTAAGCAAAAGGTAAAAGGTAAGTCAAATTGAAAAAAATATCTCTAAAAATTAAGACAAAAACAAAAGGTAACTCAAAATGAAACAAAAAGTAATTGATAACTAAAATAAGAGAATATAGAACATAATTTTAAAAGAATACAAAAAAATAATTACGAAGTACTCCCTCCGTCACGCAATTCTGGAAACACTTTCCTAAAATGGATGTCACATAATTATAGAAACACTTCTATTTTTTTTTATTTTTGGAAAGTTTTTAATATTAAAATTACAAAACTACACTTACTAAATATTCTTAACAATAACAAATTAAAATACTTATATTCTAATTTTTCTTAACCTAAACTAATTACTCCAACAAAATTTAACACTCCCCCAATTCCTTTCTATCATTAAACATTCAAACCATTCATCTCCCAAAAAAAAAACACCCAAATCAATTTCACTTGAGCCACCACCACCTTACTTGCACCACCCAACCTCCGTCGCAACCTCCTCCTCTGGGCTCCTCTAACCGTCGCAACCTCCTCCTCTAACCTCCTCACAATCGTCGCAACTGCAACCTCCTCTAACCGCCTCGTAACCTCCTCCTTTGGGCTCCTCTAACCGTCGCAACCTCCTCCTCTAACCTCCTCGCAATCGTAACGCTTCGATGCTCCCTCTCCCCCACGATTTGCATCGAAATCCCAATTCAATTTCCCCTAAATTAACTACAACTCAGAAAAACAGATTAGATAAAAGATAATTTCAAAACAAAATTAGTAATTGCACATTTGAAACAAGGTAACTCCACACTTGAAAAATAACTTTAAAAGACAAAAGTAATTGCAAAATAAGAAGTAAAGTACTCCATCCATTCCCTTTTATTTGTCTTGTATTCTCGAAATGGAATTCATAAATGTTTGTCTTGCTTAGAATCTTTTCTATTTTTAACTCGAACTTTATCCATATTTTTAATGGTAAATTGAACCATATTTATTATTTTTCTTTCATCATATTTTACCACTATCTAGATTATTCTCCAAGATTCACTTTCCAACACACATATATTATCTTTTCTCATTCTACTAAATAAAAAAGTCAATAACTCTTTTTTCAACTAAGAATCTTATTAAATTAACACATTCTATTAATTAAAGATTCATTTTTCTTAATTCTCTCCTCGATGTCAAATAAGACAAACAAAAGGGAACGAAGGGAGTAACTTCAAAATAACTAAAAGGTAAACACAAAAAAAACACAATAAAATAAATTTGAACTAAATCTAAAAAAGTAATTGTAAATTAAAAAAGATAATACTCTGTAGTAACTAAACAAGTGAAAATAAAACATAATTTTAAAATAATAAAAAAAATATATAACATTAAAAAAGTATACTAAAACTCTTAAAAATAGATTAAAAAAAGGTAAATTTAAAACAGAAAAAGTAACTATATATTTGAAAAAGTAACAACAAATAAGGAAAAAAAAAAAGTAATGAAACAAAATCAACCAAATCATTCAAAGATGCAAAACTCAACCAGAAAAATCCAACTCAAAGCTTATCTCATCCAAAGTAAAAAAACAATGTAAAATCAATATAATTCTTACATTACAACAAATCTTTTCAAAAATACCACCACCATGATACCAACTACACACAAACTCATGCTGAGTCAGTGAGTTGGTAAAGAGCACCAACAAGAAGGTCATCCATTATAACACAACCAATTTTGCGGCTTTGGAGTTACGATGGACATGTATGCGTCGAATAATACGTTGGAGTGAAAAGACCGTGATAGGTCCGGGCCACAAAATGAATGTGCGAACCAAAGGAGAGACGAGAAATCGAGTTGCGACGCCATCAGTTAAACTAGGACTCATTATTATCATCCAAAATTAACCGTTATAATAAACACAAATGTTATTAAATTTCAAAAATTAGCATAAGTGGAATTGAAGTTAATACTCATTATTCTAATCAATGAAAAGTTACAATTCATATTATATGTGGGGTCTACATACAAGAGTTGTACGTGTAGTATTTCCTTAACACTATTAGTTTATTACTTTGATTACAATCTAGTACTCGTGATCGCGTATATTAGTTGGTTGTTGGTGGTTTTATTGCAAGATTTGATTATGTTGTTGATGTAAATGATGTTGGCATTGTTAGAAGAATATAATGATAAATCGATAATAGCAGTGGAAAGATGAACTTGAGGATGCATTGGTTAAGTAGAAAAAAAAGTTGAATATTCAACAAATTATTTCAAATTTATAAATAATCATTAAAAAAATAACTTAAACTCGAGGTTTAACTCGCGGTTAAATTAGATAAGAAAACTAAGTATAGGTCCGAAATAGTGAAAGAAAAGATTATAGGTCCTCAATGGTGAAAAAACTTAAAGTTTGGGGTCTTTTGTTTTACACATAACTCTAGATTATCCAATATCTTAATCCAACATTTTTTCTTAAAGTTCGTTAATTAAAATTTATTTGAGGGCAAAAAAGTCTACAAAAATTATCGATCAAATTTGAATTTTTACCTTTTAATAAACGGAAAATTGTCCATAGATGCATAAAAGCCCACTTTTTGCGAGAAACTATCAGGTTTCTAGAAAATTGTCCAAAACTACCTAAAAGAGGAGTTTCTTTGTTGGACCACTTGCAACTCCCCGTTGACCCGACATTTCCGGCCAAATTGAGCATGTTGTCGTCACGTGCCTCCTAATTTAGCTATTCTTCTTCTTCTTTTCTCCCTATTTTCACACCATTCTCCATAGCTTATTCTTTGCTCGAAATTTTGCTCACCTTCTTCATTCTCCTCCCTCAACCACAAATCACCCTCCATAGTCATCCTCTCCTTCCTCAATTCTCTCCCCTGCAACCCACCATTTCAATTCGCTCCTCCCTCCCTGCTGCGACTGCAATCTTTCATTCCGATCTCTCTCTCATATTTAAACCTCGATTCTCCATTCACATCTTCACAACACCAACATTCCTCACATTTAAATGCCCAAAATCTCTTTTATTTTTCGGATTTTAACTCAAATTTGGGTTTTCTCACGAAATTAGATTTGGGGGTGTTTTTTAGTTTGAAAAATTCTAGGTTTTTGGGACTTTTGTGTAATTTTCTCTGGGTTAATACTTTGAATTTTATGGGGATTTTTACTAAGGTAATTTGGTTAAGCTTTGTAAAGGATGTTTAGAATTTGCTTGTCAAAAATTGAGGTTTTACTTTGTTCTTGAAAATTTTTTCTGTGCGTTTGGGAGATTTTTGCTGAAAAATTCAGGTCTTTTTATGCCGGATCTTTTGCTGGAAACGTATTGGTAGGTCTTTGGGTAGTTTTGACCTTAAGTGCTTTTGTGCATAGTCGTAGCTTCAGTTGGCTTCGTTATTTTGGATTCGCTGATCTTTTGCGCTTAATGGTTAGAAGCATTTGCTGGGTTTGGCACTTGTTTTCTATGGTTTCAATTAGGCCTTCGTTTCTGTTATTATTGGTCATGAATAATCACTCTTCATCCTGCTCTTGATTTCTCAGTTGTGATTCGATGGGAGTGAAATGCTCGAGGCGAAGATGAAATTGCAAGTGAGTTGGCACGGACGAACATTGAAGAATGGAGGGAAATAAGGAGAGGAAGTGAATAAATGGAGTGCATTAATTAGGAGATTGTCTTCGGTAGTAGCAGCTGCAAAAAATAACAAGTCACTGTGCACCTCGAGCACGATGTCAAAATTTTGGCCTGGACAAATGAAGAGGTAGTCACCGGGAGTTGGCAGGGTGCTTCACAAAAGATAGGAGTGCATATTAATTCGGTAGTCTGTTGACAAATTTTCCTAAGAAAGTGATAATTCTCGTAAAAAGTAAACTTTTTTTATTGGTATTTAATGGACAAAATTTCTAATATAACATAGATTTTTGGCGAAAACGACACTTCCTCCTCCCCCACTCTCCTTCCAAATGTTTATGGATAATCACTATCGGCCAAATTATGCTATCTCAAAAGTCAATAGTTGGAGAATGTTTAGGGTTGCACATCTCACATCTCACATAACTCGAAGCTTCACGTGTTCAATGTACCACTTCCTAATTTCCTACATTGCTTTAGGGAAATTATTGTTCTCTCCGCGATGAATCAAATATGCAATTATCTCCTGTCATTCTGTGTAATCTTTTTGGCTTTATTTGTCCTACTTTTATTCACACTCACATGTATATACTATTACCTTGTAAAATAATAGTTACGTTATAAATTTTTACATAATGAATGATGATACGTGTTTTTGGTTCATGCTTTGTTATCTTTCTCAATGGCCCTCCATTCTTTAGGACATGATGCTTTCCGCTTCAAATCTCTATACGGAGTATCACCTTCTGGATAAGAGTTCTTGCTGGTCAATTCTCTTCTTCACAAAATGCCGAATAATTTAACAAAACAAAATAATCTGTGTATTGATGTTTCCACTGCTCCATCTTTACCAACTGAAAAATCCTCATTTCAACATTGCACCCTCTCAACTTAAAAATTAAAATTAATAACAATAATAATTACCCAACTCACCACAAGAATCAATTTACATGCTTTCTTCTCTGAGTCAACCTTAATTTTTACTACTTAACTAGCTGCTTAACAACCTTTTTCCACCTTACTCTTCATCTTGGATGAACTTCTTTGATTTCACTTCACAAAAAATTCTCACAAAAAAGAAAAAGATGTCAGCTTTAGCTCCAAAGCTCAAAATTTTTCTGCCAAAGTTTATACAAAAAGAGATCAATTACCCTCAAAAATGGAGTAATGGGTTGTGTTCTTTTCTGCTAAAAACTTCAAAGTTTGGATTGGAAAGCAGAAAAAACACCAGAAATTGCAGAAAAGTGATTAAGAGAGAGATAAAGGCGCATTCTTTATGGCCAGATTTGTCAAGACCCAGTTCTGTAGAATTGGAACCAATCAAAGATTGTGATCAGCTTGACCAGGTTTTACAAAGGGCTAAAGAGAAATCTCAACCCGTTATAATTGATTGGTTTGTCATCTTCTCACTTTTTATTACATTTAATTGACTTCATTTAATGAGGAATTATTTTCGTGGGGTTGAAATTATGAGCTTGTTTTGCAGTTTGGTTGTTGGTAGTGAAGTGTTTTGATTGTTTTGGATTTAAGAATGAAGAATTAAGCTTATCATATTGAAATTCTTCGTTTTCCCGATGTTGCTGATTATATTTCTTCTTGTTGGATGGTAGGATGGCTAATTGGTGCAGGAAATGCATATATCTGAAGCCTAAATTGGAAAAAATGGCTGCTGATTATGATACCAAGTAAAAGTTCTCTCTATAATAATAAAGTTTTGTTATTTATATGCTATTATTGTCTGCAGAACTTCTTGTATGCATGAAATGCTCAATAAATTTATTYTACATCAAGCATATGGTACCTTTAGTCTATATAGTAASTCATTATTCACCTAAAATCAATATAATAATAAATAATAACGGTCACTCTATTGATAAAAAATTACTATATTGACCAAAAGGGTCACTCTAATATGGTGTACAATACGATTCACCTAAAAAACTTTTCCTATTGCGAGTTTGTGTGCAAATGTGCAATATGTTATGGGAAACTACTTTTCTGATTCTCATTGATAGGCCAACAATATGTACAAGCCCTACAAGGTATTGTTTGATTCGAATGCTATTAGTAGAACCTGTGTATGAGGAAATCTATAATGAGGTTATAGCCTCTTCTAGTGTGCTATTACTTCCAGATATTGCAAAATGGCATTTGGTTTATAATTTTATATTAGCTTAATGTATCATAAAWTCGTAATCACTCGAGTGCAGTTTGACTGTAGAAATTGACATTGAGARTCCATTTAATGCTTCAGCAACACATTCATATAATTCTTCTCAAGGTCTTTGTAATGGAACATGGATGTATTTTAGTTGCTTGTAGACCAGCAGTCTAGTTCACTAGGTTATGCCTTWRATCATCAAAGGCGTTGGTTGACCGTGGACTGTTTTGCAATATGACGAAGAGTTGGGGCAGAACACATCCAGAATCATTGTGTTTTCTAAATTTAGAGGCACAACACATATGACACCCTTTCTCTTGTTGTTAAATACGCAGACCCCTGATATCATCTTGACTGTTGAAGATGAGAAGAACTAATTGAAATCAAATTAGGATACCCCTTCTTTTATCTTCTTAACTTTTCTTTTTTGGGGACACAACATAACACAAAAAAAATAAAAACCTTCAAACCAACCTTTCTGGGGTTTTTTTTTATTTTTTTTTTTTATTCAATTTTTTCCAACATATTTTGTTTAATGTTACTCACACCCAATTTTGTAAATGACTGTGTCATACAGCGATGTGCTGTTGACTTGTCAGTCTTTGAGTTATCGTAGTTCTGGTAGCCCCTGGTGGCACTGTCAGCTACACAGTGCCGTTATTCCCGGTTCAAAGAGGACAGAAGCACATATATGAGGTAACTCCCTTAAGTGCTCGAAAAGCTTTCACTCTTCCCATAATTTTGATAGTGCGGTTTTCAACTTCTCATTGGCTCATCCTCTTCAAAACTTTATATCATTTCTTGAAACAAAAATAATCCTCTACTTGACATTTGAGTCATGATGTGTAAAGATCATGATATACAGCTTCGAGAGTAGTCATTTCAGATAGAGTTTTGGCTGACTTTTTGTAAGACCTCAAAATATGAGTTTGCACATATGTTAGTTTTCCTTGATCATTCATTTATTCTTCAATTGCAAACTTCGTAGTTCCTGTACTACTCTTCCAAAAAATGATCTTAAGTGAGCTGGATTGCCAGTGTATGAGAGGCAATCACTATACATGATAAAATAGTTGTGAATTATCTTATCTTGTGGCACATAAACTTTTTTCATAGGGTCATAATAGCTGAAATGTTCACTGGTTATTGCTCCTTGTTGCTGCAAGTATCTTAAACCGAATTTGTTTAGCGGGTTTCCCGGACCAAATCATTTGTATGTGGAGCCAAAATTCTTGCATAAATGTAATATTTATAGGAGACCTAATGAGTCTTCTCATGAATCAATAATCATTTTAGACGTGTTGAAGTGAATGTAATTGCCAATAGATGGCCTTATATAGAATCTTTTGCTCTTTGATGGACATGTTTCCCCTTCACTTGATCAACTTTTCTTTTATACATGAATCCATATCAATACGATACTTACACAATAAGTTCCATTTTTTATAAAATCATGAAATAGTGGAAGTTGATACCTTGTTCTAAAACAAGTTTGAACTAAATTCATATATCGACCCTTCTTCACCTTAGCTACATCGAGTTTTACATTATTAGCATATCCAACAACTAATCTAAACAAAAAACTCAAAGATATACTACATATATAGATTATAATATCTTTGAATAAAATATATAAAAGGTGATGCTGAAACCTAAATAGGGATCACCTATCAACACCTCAACATCTTCCCTAGAGATCACACACAATACATAATATAGCAGAACACAAGCTAGAAAAATGGAACAAGTGCAATTTTTTGTGAATAAGAAAACAGTTGAAGTTTATGCGAGACAGTGCCTCTTTCTTTTTCCTCTTTCATTACATCTTTAATTGTGTGTTCACGTGTTCTATATTTCTATGCCATCCACTTTTTCTCAAGGCCTGCCTCAACAATCTTCCATGTATATTAGCATTCATATGTTCATACAAATGCGCCAGGAATCAGAGAAAATGTAGTAAGTGCTGMAACTACTACAAGAGAGAATAGAAATTGAATCCATATTTAAATAAACTGTGTTATGTATTTTTTGTACCATCTATCTTCTTTTCTTTTCTTGAATTATTGGCCTTTAATATCCTCAAGTGCATTGGTAACACTTGTGAGTACTGTGGRAAATGGCAGAACGGATTAGTTTTGTTATGCGTTTTTAAGGCTCACTAAAGCTGTAAGTCTTTCCAGTGAATATTATGGTATATGTTTTGAGGGTTTAACTCACACATGAACCTCCAAGCTTTTAAAGTTTCAAACTCTCTTGTTTCATATTGGCGTTATCATGTTCACCTTAAGAAACTTATATTTCAGTTACAATTAGTAGTTATTCCATACAAGTGACAATGAGATAAGTTTTAATGAGTGCAATTTGGTCAAAAAATAGTTGAGAAAAGTAGAGAATTCACCCTATGTTCTCAAAAACTTATTTTCTTGTTCAATGCAACTCATGCATGTATGTTGTCACTCCTCAACGCAAAAGGTCTCATTTGTAAACAAAAATGTTTTTGTTTTCTATCAAAATTGTTCATTCTGTTGGAGATCCAGAAGAGTTACGAGTGTCATATTATTCTAGGAACGGTTATTCTTTTAATGTTTGAGAAATATTAGAAATTCCAATACCAATCTAATTTACATKTAAGGGAAGGTTTCTGTGTTTTTATGAAGATGTAAAAATATCTAGTGGGTGCATCATTGCTTCTACTTTTGTATTTGGACTGTATTGCTGTATTTTAGTCCCATGGTAGTTGCAGTTCTATAAATACATACAAGTGGTATCCAAGAGGGCTATTCTTGTAGGAGAGACAAGACTAACACATTCCTTTTGTAAGGGGACTGATAGAGTTCATCAGCTGAATGACATTTCTAGTATAATCCTGCTGTAAGGTCTTCAAAAGGCTTGATTTGATTTTCGTTAGCAAAAAGACTGTTCTGCATTTTTACAGACTTGAATCAACCAATTTTAAAGTATTTCAGAGGAGCCTTGTGATATAAATCTTTTGCATGAGATCTGGTGCATCTTCCCTGTAGGCAGATAAATTTGCTTTTAGCTTTTTATTTAAAGTACACCCAGGTGTATATATGTCTTTCAACACCTTATGCTCGCAAATACATGAGTAAATACCCAGTACGAGGCTATATTGCTATTTCTTGCTACCTTATGGCTTATGCAACTATTTCTTTAAGCATGAAGTGCCATCTTCGGAAAGAGAACTTAAATCAGTCCTATTATTCCATTTATGCTAACCATCATTGTCTTACTTCGATTGTAAAAAGTTGCATTGTATCGCCTAGCTTTGGTATGCAATAACTGGCACATCATGGATGCTTCTTATGTAACATGTATTCTTCAAAGTGATTGCTCTTGTTTGACACACCATCTTCTTTTCCCAAATGAAGGCTCAGATTTTATTATGTGGATGTGAACAATGTGCCTCAAGCTCTTGTRAAGCGAGGAAATATCTCGGTGAGACTACTCTCCTTATAATAATACATGTTTCAATGATTCAGTTGATGTATTATCTTCCTCTTGCTATCCTTTCCCATAAATAAGTAAATAACCACAGCTTTCCTGTTTTGCATGTTCATCAGAAAATGCCCACGATTCAGGTTAGTTCTGTCAGCTTATCCTTTTACTATGCACATTCGTCTAATTCTATGCATAGTGGCAAGGGGGAATAAACATGTTTCAAACGAATTATATCGTGAATCTCTGTTTATTGCTTGCAGCTATGGATGGATGGAGAAATGAAAGCAGAAGTAATTGGTGGGCATAAAGCTTGGTTAGTGCTAGAAGAAGTGAAAGATATGATTGAGAAGTTCATTTAGAACAGACCTGACTTTATTTCAAATTTTTGGGCGCATCCTCTCATAAGTTTATATACTATATAAGCCTGCTTCGCCGCACCAGCACTCACACTCTCTTCTTCACTCCTTCTGCCTCACTACCTTCTTTCACCCCACATGTGCCTGCAAGTTGTTTCAATATGTCCTTCATCACAGCGTCCCACCCTCTTTGCTCTCTTCGTTTCTCTTATCGCTCCCTTGATTTCGACTCTTTGGGTAGTAAGTTGAACGCTCTCATCTCTACCACTATCGTTCAGTTGGCATCACACTCTCGCCTCACTCACTACGCACGATCACCACGATCGCTCACATTCTCTACATCTCTTCTCTCATAATCTTACCTATGTCACTTTTGTAGCTGTTAAACCAATATTTTCTTATCTTCCTGATGGTACGTAAATGTTAAGGAAATCAAGTATTGCATTTGATTCTTCTTGTATTAATTAACACAACGATCACACAAAGTAGCTTAACACACGACAATTTGATTTATTACTAGTGTATATGAAATGATTTTATTTGTATTACAGTAAAAACATTAAACATAAAGTTTAACTAACTTTCTAGAGTATACTGAGTTAATTGAATAATACATCACATTCGAAAGATGTGTATATATAAATATGCGCTACTAGTAACAAAGAAGTCGCTTTGCCGAGTGGTTAAGGCGTGGTGCTGCTTAAGTACATGGGTTTCCCCGCGAGAGTTCGAATCTCTCAGGCGACGTTTTTCTTTATTTTTGTCAACTTTGACTTTTCATATCAAAGTGTGGAATTAAAAAAGAGGTCCTACGGAGTCGAACCCAGGTCGCGGATTCAAAGTCCAGGAGTGCTACCATACACCATAGAACCTAATATGATTGAAACACTAAAATTGTAATTATACATTTGTATTTAAATAAAATGCTTTTGATCCTTTAAGTTGCAAGCAATGTTTGGATGCCAATAAGTTATGGAGTATTTAATAGATTTAAATATACTCCATCCGTAACGCAAATATTGCAACAAGTTTTGATTGATTTTCTACTAGGAAAAATTGCTTGCACCATTACCATAGTTTTTTTTTTCAATTTTGAAAAAATACCCGCATTGATTGTTTTTAAAACAAAACACCATATCTCTCTACTTTGTGAACTACTACAATATTAAACAGATACACTAACACTATTAACTCACCACCCATCCAGATTTTCCCAAATTCACCCACATTATTACTAACGAATGTGAATAGTTGTTTTAAAAAAGTGGGCAAACTGCGTGGGTCTACGCTCTATTAGCAATTTTTTTTCTTTTACTATCAAACTAAAGATTAACTACTTCCTACTAATATAGTCCTACTAAAGTAGGAAGGTAATCAAACAAGAAAATTGGAAAAAACTTATTTCATTAATAATTTAAAGTCTAGCCCTATGGTTCATTATGTATCTTACTAATCTACTCTTAAAAACAAGAATACACAAGCCCATTATTCCCCTACTCCTGGACGCAGTGTTACCCCCACACTCTACTTCGCAGTGTACTTACTCTCACTTGCCCTTGCAAGTTTCTTTGTTTCACCTCACAAAACACTCACCAAACTTTAGCCCCACTATTAAAGACGCTTACAATTTCGTTTCACTATTTCTTTATTTCTCTCAAAGTGTAAAAGATCAAATTTGTTGATCTAAATATTATGTGTACTGCTCAAGTTGTGGTTTTTTTATCAAGTGTGATATGCTCTCAAAAACTGCTCAATTGATGCGTGGAGACCTTAAGATAATGAAGTTCAGTATATTAGGAAATGCACGCAAAAACTAGTTTCTAAAATCATAAATCTTTGAAATAAAGTAAATTGCATTTGATAAAGTGTTGATTTTATTTCGATTCAATCAAAGATATGATCTGAAATCAAAATAAATACCTCTAGGCTTTTGGATACAGTATATACTGACCTTAATGTTCTTTGCTGCTATTATTACATAATCAAGTCTTTGAAAGCATTTGGAATAGATTTTTTTTAAATTGAACAGTATTACCTTGTCGGTGTAACTGCCAACTGATTTCTCAACCTGTTACCCTGACAATAGTTGATTATCCTAAGCAGTAGTTATATGATTATTGTACAAGTTGGCTCCAATATTCATAACACTATTTAATCACACTTAAATTACCAAAACATAAATCCAAATACATCATACATGCTTAAGACTTAAGATAATTTTCAAATAAAACAAACCTTATCTTCAAATACTTCAAGTCTTGAATCCTCCTTTTATAGAACATTCAATTGGAATAATGAAAAAAAAAACTTGGTGTATTTCGCTTTATAATTGTTTGAAAATTGGTTTAATAAGTTATGTACATTTCTTGAATTTTKGTAGGAAAAAGGTCTTTTAGTAAATAAAAAATGAAAGATGACAGGTCCTACCGGGAGTCGAACCCAGGTCGCTGGATTCAAAGTCCAGAGTGCTAACCACTACACCATAGAACCCTTGGTGAGTGATTGTCTCATTCGTTTTATATTATCCTAAACTTCATCTAGTTGCGTACTCCTGTCGCAATTGAATCATTCTCTCCCGAATGAGTGTTTGGTGTATCATTGATTTTAAGGTGACTAAGGCTATTTTCAATTCATTTAAAATCTTTTCATCCAAACTCGGTTTTTTTTTAATGTGAACTGATTTTTTTTTATATATTATATGAATTTATGATTTGAACTTACTGCAATTGTTTTTTGTTAGTATCTTTCCATCTTATGTGGTTTTTTTGTTGCAATATTTTTAAGGGCATCGTTATTCATTGCCTCGAATTATTTAGTATCGACCTTATTATATCGACACTTTTTCCAAATTACCCCTAATACAACAAACACCTAGCACAATCCATCACCGCCCCACCACAACCCTTTCCAACATCTCCAAGCACCGCCACATCCGACATCGCAACCGCAACACCACGCTGCCGCCTAACCACCTTCACTCTCCTCCGCAAAGCGCCTATTCGAGTAGGGGCAATTTTTTAAAAATTGTTGCGTCTGGGCTAGACGTCGGTGCCATGGGACCCACGTCTAACCCAGACGCAGGTGCCATGGCACCCGTGCCCAACACAGACGCAACAGTTTAAAAACATTGTCCCAACTCGAATGGGTGCACGCACTTTGCAAAGGAGAGTGAAGGTCGTACGAAGGAGAGGAAAGGCGCGACAGTGCGAAGTTGTTTCAAAGGAAAGGTACGATGACTATTAGAAATATGGGTTGTAGAGGATCAAGCAAGCATGTGCGAATTTGGCTCAAGGTCGTGGTGCGAATTTGGGTTTGGGTCGTGAGGGTGGTGGTTGGGGTTAGCCGACTTGGTGGGGTGGTTGGTGGTGGCTGAATTTGGGCAGCTCAGTTCAATAGGGCGGCTGGGTTTATTTGGACAGCTTAGTGCAGTAGGACGGCTGGGGACTTAGAAGAGTAAGGGTAGTTTTGATAGTTTAATATATTTTTTTTGGGGTGATTCTAAGTAATTCGGGACGATAATTAGTAACGGAGTATTTTTAAAGTAGATACTAGGGTGTTGAAATAAGTTAAACCGAAATCCAATAGTTATTACTTATTAAATTTAACTAGTTCTAGTGCACTTCCATTTAAACCAAGTGGTAACATTCCACAAACAATCAAGCACCATAAATTGACCATTTGACCATGACCGTAGCACGGCCACAACTCCCACAAGGAAATGGCGTCCTTTACAGACCACATTTATTTGCACCAGTCTGCAGTACTTTATCAAAATAAAAGATGTGCTTACGATGTTCAAGTCCCTTCAAGAGGCAAACTGGAAATTGATATACAACCGCAATGATGCAATGTTAATTTGTGCCCAAGCTTAACAAGGCTTAAGTTTCAACCTTTAATTGAGTATTGGAATTACGACGGGCTTCAAAAAAACAAAATTATAGGGCTTCATTAATAGCATAGCTTCTACAAAGCAGTTACTGTAACCTGAGATGATGAAAGAAAATGAAGATGCTGATTGCTAATATTGTGAAAATTAAGAACTGTTAACTTAGAAGATGACAGAAATGGAGACAATAATATTGTCTACAATACTTTCGTGACAATCTGACAAATAGTCCAGCCACTTCAACAAATAACATTCATGGCTAAACAGCAAAAGCAATATCACTGGGTGTGTTACACTTGGAAAAGCGAAGGAATGTTTCCGGTTGAGCAGTCAAAGCCCAAAGCCAAAGATTGCTCGGATCCTTTGGAAGATAAGATCTCGCCACCCTCTCTCTGTGTTCTCAACCACAGTTTCATTCCCGTATCTACAACAGATTGCAAATACAAAGCAAGCCATTAGTTCATCTTAACAAGACACAGTACACAATCCAACTACCAGAACTGTTATAAAGTGAACCAAACCCTTGACTAAAACCAACCTGTCCTCCTCAGGAACATCAGTCTGAACCAACTTAACAACCGTGACACCAGGTTCTGGCTCCTCAAATGACAATTTCACCTGATCAAACCGAGAATCATGARACCATCAACAAATTTAAACAACAGAACCAGAGCTACATAGCAAGAATCTGACACCCCTAGCTTATTCTACTTACATAGTTGCATCAATAAATCAAGCTGAACTAGCAACAGCATTGTGAAAACACATCTCACCAAACACACCTAGATAATAAAATCAATCTATCATGAGGAATCCTAATCACAGGATAAATGCTTGGATAGTTATGCAGTAAAGGTTACATTGTTACAAACACTAGAACTGCTACTTTTGGCCCGCAACCTATGTAACTTGGACTCGGATGAAGTGTACCGTGTTGGTGTCCAAGTGTTGGACTCACCCATTTTCTTGAAAAAAAGTAGAGTTTTTAGTTAAAAAATGAAGTGTCAAGTGTCGGYGTCCACCACGAGGCGTGTCGACACAGACACGTGAGGTAACATAGCCCACAACTATAGAGGTGGAGGTTATATTAAGATTCTCCAGTGGCTTATTAACAGATCAAGACCATCAGTTTTGACTGGAATGATCAGACGGATCATGCCTTGAAATACAGAATTCACATAAAAATTTACAAACCAGATCTACCTGCTGCAGCTTTTAAGAGCCATACCCTTAAATTAAGGTAGGGTTTGGGTTGGTCCGAATAGGGTTCTATTACCAAGCAAATACAAGATGCACACTTGAAATTCATTGTTTCAAGGGCTGGCAAGGCTTTTTTACCCTGTCTTAAAACAAGGTTGGGTTTACTGTTTGCTAGTTTGTGAGCAGTTACAAGCAGATAATAAGCTTAAGCATAACAGCAATAAAATACTCAAATAATGACTACGAAATCACCATTTCAGCAACAGAACTTGTCATTCTTATAAGTATTATATTATTACATTCTCAAATCCTCATGCTCACTAACTGTTTTTGGTAATACCTTTTTTCCATGGATGTTACCCATCTCAATGTACTCCCTCGTAGCGTTTGTATTACTATGTGTGTTTAACAAAAAACTATTCACAATGACAGCTTTCTGTTTGATAGTGACAAAATTACCAAATTACCCCTTTTTTTTAACTTCCTTAATCTAAACTTAATCTACCACACTATCTTGGAAGGGATCAAACTTTTTTTGTCTTTTTCCTCTACTTTTCTTTCTCCTCCTTTTTTTTAAAGGACCACAAACATTAAATTATAAATTATACAAAATAATATTAATATATTCAATTAGCTCTATATTTGTGAATCTTAAGGGCCTTAAATCCATTTGTTTGAAAGTTTTTTTTCGTTATGGAGGATGTATAAAAAAACAATGGACACAAAAAAGCCTAAAAGGTCTTATAAGAGCCAAAGCAATAAAGCCAATATAAGGTCTTAGAGCCAAAACACAAGGGCGTGCATTTCATGAAAGACAGACACACTTTTTAGTTATTTAAACATTTTTTTTTCATGCATACATAACTCACGTTAAAAATAGTCATCAAATGACTACTAAGCAACAAACTAGTTCTAACATATCTCGATTATTCCATTAATATTTCTCACAACACTAGTATAATCTAACACTATGTGTGCCTTAAATCTTTTTTCTTCACCTACTGCAAATAAAAATACTATGCTTTTTTAAACACAAAAGATTCTTATTTTCTTTTCCTTTGTTTGTTTCTCTATGTTATGTCTTTGCTTATTGTTAAAGAGAGATTAAAGCAAGAGAAAGCATCGATGATGCATATGTGCATTCATAAAAATGGCCATTTTCAATATAAGCGCTCTTTTTGTTCTTGTGTGCCATGTGCTTAATGAGGCCTAGTAGATGTTTTGTGCCCTAACCGAAATGCGCCTTGTTGCCGAGGTTGTATCGATGAATTTAGGATGCTTACCCCCGTGCTCTTGCCTTGCAAGCACTATAGAGCTGCCTTAGGGCCTTTTTTTAAACACTGCAGGCAACCACCGATTCGGAGGCCAACATTATACTTCGCATAATTGTGCGCACTCCTCTTGTTTTGAGCTTTTTGAAGGTTTTATGTCTCCAATTCATCAAAAATTTATATTAAACTACTTAACACTACTCCCAAAATGAGGTTCCTTAAAATATGAACTTAAATTGTTACTCTGTTTAAATACGCATAGTACAATTTACAATGCCGTTCAACCAAACACGACTCATGATTTTCTCCTCTCCTGTCTCGGTATCTGCCAGAAACAGCAACAGCTCTGGAAATCCCTTTTTGTGCACCCTCTCCATAACAACAGAAAACTCGATAGATCTCTTATTGAGCAAAATTAATAAGCCAAAATCCTACACACAAAGCCACTATTCAACAGAATAAACATAGCCAGTACCTTCTGAACCTCAACAAACTAGATTTATGTCGAGCACAGTGCCTAGGAAAGCAATGAAGAAATCCCACTCAAGCAGAAACTTTAGAACACCTAAGGGCCCCTGATAAAAACTTAATGTTTGTTCCACTAGTTCTCAATTTACATTAGACATATGCAAGACATCTGCTACTTCCCTTTTGAATTGATAACCTCAACAAACTAACAATTGAGTAAGTGCTAACTACACCTCATACAAATCCATCAAATGACCAGTACAAACATGACTAAATGACCAATACAACTCAGGAGACATCGTTCGAGATTAGAGAATTTACCCTGCCCAACTAGATCAACAAACTCCTTTTCTCAAAAATGTTTATTTTTCACAGTATAACGTATGAATTGCCAGGTGAATCCTTACTAAATATAACCAAGGGAATCCATCAAAACTCAAACACAGCATCAACTTTTGGCAACACTTATCCCAGATACCCTTTCCTCGTTTACCATCCCTTCACTCCACTTAAAAGCTAGCCTTACGACATTCTCTACTGTTATATCAATACAGGAAAAAGTTTATCCCAGCTCATCAAGATCTATAGATCCTTATTGCAAAAGTGATAATTATTATCAGTTTTCACAGAATAGTTGGAGTAAAACCTTTCACTATAGATAACCCAATAAATTACTCATATCAAATCTCAAACAAAATTGAAAGGGGGAAAAATGATCTCAAGTTCCAACCTTTTAACTGAAAACAAAACCACTTCCGCCACCTTTTCCCTTCACAAAAAGGAAAAGGCCACAGCTTGCATGTGAGTGGTAATAGTAACACACTAAGGGGGCGTTTGGTTCACATAATTTTGGTATGAAGAATGTGTTTAGAATCAAAAAAATCAATACCTATTGTTCGTTTTGTAAATTATTAGATTTAAAACCCATACCTCAAACCCCCAAGGTACAGGGTTTTGAAACCCAATGGGAGGGGTGAGTATGGCTCAAACCCATACTTAAGGTTTAAAATTAAACAAATGAAATTTTTTCCCAAATAAATCCAAACACTTGGTATCAAGCACGAAGTTCCAGCCCGTACTAACTCGGTTTAACTCCTCATTCCAAACTCATCCCATTATACAAACCAAACACCCCCTAAAAGAAACTACCTAGTAAAAACTGAGCAAAAGCCACACCTGGAAAATATTATTCAATAAAACTACCTTTCTACCAAGCATCAAAATAAAGGTATGGAAGATAGCTTTGAATCATTTAAAGTCCCTGAAATAAACTCGCTGTAATTCCTTTGGCTCTTGTGCCTAACTTCAATTAGATGAGAGTAGTCATATGCTAGATACCTTATATATCACAATAAAATAATACCACCTCACAAAAACCCTTTTCTCATATTCTTCAGGAAATAGATCTCATATTCTTCAGGAAACACCCTTTTCTCAAAATTCAAAATGTTATTGGAATTGTCAGGTGAAGCCTTTAGCTAAACATAACCAAGTGAATCCTTCAAAACTCAAACACATAAACACAGCACCAACTTTACTCTTTTACCATCCCATCACTCCACTCAAACTTGCCTGAATATGTTCACTACTTTCCTGCTATGGTCCATCAGCCTATGGGATTGTAGGTTGTATGTTTGATTCATATCAATTTGCTTCAGTAGTAAATTTAAACATGAGCAATATGTTATTAATCAATCTTCCATGTCTTCTGATCTACAAGTGTCATATTTGTGGGTTTTCTAATATTTGATTGTCAATAGCAGGTATATGAATTCTGTATTTACTATTTCCCCTGCTCACCAAGATATTAAGTTTCTTATCTTAAAACTTAAAAGTGAAATTAATCTCATTTCTTTCACAAATAGTGGCAGCTGAAGCCTTCCACTATATCATAACCCATAAATAACTAAAAATGCAATCTCAAACAAAATTAAAAAGGGGAAAAAAACTCATCTCAAGGTCCAAGTCCAAAGTCCAAACTATTAACCCCAAAAAATAGCACCCAACACTGCTGCTCCTTCAATTAAAAGGAAGAACCATGCACAGCTTGCACCGACGTCCTAACATTTAGCAAACTTAAAACAATGCTTGAACTGCCTAGTTTTAACTGAGCAAAAGCCACATCTAATCTACTTTGTTCTCCCTAAGATGCCAAAAAACAAAGCTATGGAAGATAAATTTCAATAGTTAAGGACCCTGAAATAACTTACATTGTAATTATTCGGTTCTTGTGGCCTAACTTAAATTAGATAAGATTAGCCATATGCTAGATACCTCAGATCACTATAAAATAATACCACCTACAGAAACCAACAACTGATTGAATAAAACTCGTTATTCTTCAAGCAACATCCTTCATTACAGAAGCTTATCCCATGTTTATCCAAGGATCTATAAAACTCTTTCACCAAAATAGAAGTCAAAATCGTCACAACATAGTGTTCAATTGTCTTGTTATAAACCATTTGAACAAAACTGAATAAGCTAAACTTAACACATCCTCGAGTTTCAAACTTCGGCAAGTTGACAAGTTCTGACCCAACACGTTCACTAAAAAATTATTCAACACCTTTCCTCATGACCATCCCAATCACTATAAAATGTTTGAGATGTACACTATTACTAAACCAAATAGATACTAGGCATCAATAAAACAAATGGAACTTCAAACCCATACCAAAAACCTGTCAAAAACGTATTAGTTCAAGTGTTCAACCTACAGAGCTAATTGTCTTAAAAACCAAAGATCACAAAGAAAGGACTTTCAGAGTAAAACAAATATTCTGCACTTTTTTGAAACATCCCCCAAAAGGAGGATGCGATAGCAAAATCCATTCAAATTTTACCCGATAAATCAATACTCAAAATTCACAACAGTGGCACTTAATTGTCCTTAAAAGAAACTGCCACCTTGGCAAGATCAAAACTAAGTGTAATTGGCTCAAAACCCAAAACACAACAAAAACATCCAACGTTAAAGCAATAAAGAATTTGCAATAGTGCACATTAGGATCACTCATAGAAGCTGAAAACCACACATTATTTTTAAATTGAAACTAACAACAAATCCTAAACGGACTGACCAAGCACCGAATCAGAAGCCAAAATCACTAGGAAAATCAATCACAAACATCAACCAAATCTCGCGATCAAATTCATTTCAAAAACGCAACAATGCAGTATCAAATCATCAATTACCAAGAATGACAAAATTGAAACAGATAATTACCGTTGAAAAAACACCATTCGGCCAGGTTGCCAAACCGTCCATTTTCTGAACAATCAACTTGCCCTCCTTTCAAATCAACATTAGTCCCATTAACAGACCCATTCAAAAAAATACTAAACTCCCCCCAAACCTCCCTACTTAATCGTGGCATTGCTCTGCGTAAACCCTTCCACCTATTTCTCATCATTCATTAGCTCCGCACAAATCCCCCCGCCCTACACCTAAACTTCTCGCTCATCTTTGATGTTCCTAAACCCCCTCTTCTTCCTCCCTCTTCTTCCTCCTCATCCTCCTTCGCCTTCGCCCTTAGCTTTCGCCGCTGCTGCCGCGCTTCGCTTCCGCTGCCAACGCCGGCCACCTCCCCAGCCGACTTCGCCCCTTGGCGATTCCCGCCCCGCCGCAAGTCACCGCCTTCTTTCCCCTCAAAGCTCCTCCCTACACGGCCCACCTTTGGCATGCTCTCCACATACGCCCTCACCCCATCCAAATAGACCTGTCTTACCCCTCTCCAAGAAACGGCTCCTTATCCGCCTGCCAACCCGGCCCCATTCATCCCCAACGAAACCCTAACCTCGGGATCCTCCCCTGCGTTCTTCATCCGGACAAAGTACGGAATCTCGATTTTACCCTCGCCCTTCAACAGCGAACTCCCGTCGTCACCTCTTCGCCCTCCCCCTCCCACCGTCAGCACCCATGCTGAGCATCGTACCCCGATGATCTTGCCTTGCGGATGTTGACGTAAGCACTCGCCCTCGAACTTGTCGAACTTCTGGGTCTTAATGTAAGTTCCCTTCGCCCGAGAGAATCGGGAGTTTAGGAAGGATTTGCGAAGCTGCGGGAGTTTTGCGACCACTCTAAGCAGTCGGTTCCGAACCAGAAATGGCCATTAGTTGGACGTTTGTCCCGTCCGGTCTGTCTTATCCACTATCCAGCGCTTGTCTCCTTCGCGCGTATTTCGCCATTGTTGATTAGTGATGTCAAGAGAGAGAAAGGAGATTTCGGAGGAGAGAAGATGGTACGAGTATGTTTGTTGATGGATGAGGAGAGAGTAGAGGCGATGATATAAAAACGACAGAGGGTTCTTCGGATTTGGGAAGAGTCTAGAATGTTAACTTTTTTTGGGTTGAAGAATGACGGTTTTTTATTATTCGGATATGCCTAAAATGGGATGTTTTTTGGAAAAAGTCTCGAATTGGCGCAGTAAGGAAAAGTTCCTAGAACTCCTATAGGGTGCTAATGAGCGAGTCGATCGCGAGAGAATGACTAAGCTCGACTCGACTCAACTCGATAATATGTTCATCCGCCGACTCGACTTAAAATTTTGTAATCTCAATAAAAATTCAGCTCACTAGTGATCGTTAGTGGTGGTATGCTCGACTCGAACTCTACTCAACTTGTTAAGCTGACTCGAAGTTCGGATGAATTTTGCAATTCATCCACATTAATTACAGCCAATTCTCCATAAATATGAACAAAAAAACAGAATTTAAAAAAAGTATAGCGATATTGGAGTTCACTTTCAAGACCAAATCAAATAAATTAATTTAAAAAAAAACAACTCAACCAACAATTTAGATGAATTTTTTATAAAAAATAGAATTAATATAAATTTATAAAAAAGCAGCCAAAAAACCTGAAGACAATAAGTGATCGGCGAGATCGGTTGCTGCGAAAAGAGAAGTGGTTGGCAAGCCAACGACAATGGCGAGAGGAGGGTCGGCAAAGCTAGTGGCAACTACCAGCAAGAGGGTGCTGAGTTGGCTTATTGGACAATTGGCAGTTTTCAGTTTTTTCACATTGAAGATGATTATTTGAGCATTAAGTAAAAAAAAATGAAAATGACTTAAAATTAATCAATGGTATTGTAATTTTTTGACGTGCCTCCCCAGCAAGGCGTCATTGGAAAATAATATACCTAGGTGGAGGGTTATCAAAACCAAATTTATAAAACGCGAATAGCTTGAAGACTATACAAATATAGAGGCAAGTCTCAGGTCGATCCCCAAGACAAGAGCGAATGATGCTTAAGCAATCAACCAAGTTTCTGGAGGAATTAAAACTAGCAATTTGGGTTTTTGAAAGCTAAGGCTACAAGTAAACTAGAGAAACAAGGTTTTGAAATCAAACTAGTATTTGCCGTGCATGCACGGGTTCACTTCTGTAATTGACGTTGATTTTATAATAGTGTAAGTAAATCATAGGTATACAATGATGAATAATAATCAAGAAACAATAACAAAAGGATAAATAATATTTTAATGAAAAAATGATTTATCTATGATGTTTTTACCATATAAAAAAAACTAGTATCTATTCCACCCGCGCGCGGATGAGACAAAATTGATTGAATAATAATTGTTGTGTTTTCTGAAAAAAAATAAAAATTAAAACATGGGTTAGAAAGAACTTAAACAATATATTGTTCTTTTGTAACTATACAAAGAATATTTCAAAAAAGAAAAAAACTAATACATAGGAAGAAATATTTGAATTCGATTTTGTTGTTGTCACATTCCATTTAATTAAGTACAAAAAATAATTTATTAAAAAAAGTGGAGAATCGAGTGACATTATCGACTCATGTGGTTAATTTCTGCTATTTATGAATTAACTCCGGTATAAGAACTCATTATAAACCAAAAAGGTGGAAAGAAGAACAGTTGTAATGTCACCATTCATATTAAAAAAAAGGAAAATGGAAGATCAGTATGCTGTGTTGTAATTCTGTTTCAATTTCAATTTACAAAAACAGATGAGATAGATTATTTTTATTAGAAAAAATTAAAAAGGAAAAAAACGACAGAAGGGAAAAAGAAGGGAAAAAAATGTTAATTATAGGAAGAATATTTTAAAAAATAAATAGAAGGAAAATAAAAATTATAGAAAATATTTTACAGCAAAAAAAAGTCAAAAGGGTAAAAACTAAAGAAAATTTAAAGAAAATTAGGGAAATTGGCCCCACATGAAAGAAAATATAGGCAACCCCCCCCCCCCCCAAAAAAAAAAAAAAAAAAAAAGAGGAAATGAGAAAAAAGGGGAAAAAAATAAGAAAATCTATTTACAACAAAAAAGAAATATATAGAGGTAAAAGAAAAAATTAAAGAAGAAAAATGAAAAAAAATTAGAGTAATTTTCATGTGTTAAAAAATTTATAGGCAAAAAAATTAAAAATCATAAAAATATAGAAATTTAAAGAACCTTTTATTAAAAAAATTGTTAATTTAACAGAACATTGTATATTTTTGAGATAATTTTTAAAAAGTTACAATTTTGATTTTACTTTGATTTTGTAATGTTATGTCAACAATAAGTATACAATGATAAAAAAAAAACTGTAACAATAACAATAACACGGCAGTAATCATTTAAACTAAAAAATCAAGTTTTTATTTCTATGCCAAAATTACTACTCGCTACAATATTTTTACAAATATGGAAATTATACCTGGCAAAAACAAACCAGCCCAATTCAAACCTGAAACTGTCCTGGGAAAAGTTGGATCATGAACAAAGAAATATAAACTCACTCGTTGTAGACCAAACCCGCAAACTCGTTTCATAAATAGGTTGGGTCAAACCCGACCCGTTTGAGTATAACTTTTGCAAAACATCGGAAGAAAAAAGGTGTTACAAAAAAACTTGACCAATCGACTGACCTGTTACCAAAAACTTTGGGTCTTGAACAAAGAAATTCGACTCGTTACCGAAAAAATGACCGACATGGATAGAACCGAAACATGACATTAACCAACCGATTTTCCAGGTGTAATGGTAATCGAAATTTTGGAGTTATATTTTTCATGTATCAAACAAAGTTGTTTTTAACACAATTTTTTATTTAGCCTTCACAATTTATTTACTCTTATAATCAGGAAAAAAACATTATAGTCTTTTACAAAGTATAATAATCAAAATTTAGATAGAGAACTGGTGCATATATACCTTATATAGAGAAATATAAAGTGATTTCCTTTTTTAAAAAATAATTTTATGTGACATGGAAATTTACAATTAAAGTTAGAATAGAATATAAATAATCTATGCGAGTACATGGTTATTACATAAACAATAGGTTATAAACCGCAAAAATACACCTATCATGCGAAATGTTGTAAGTTGTAACTCATCTATGTTAGCGAAATGTTGCACGCAAAAACAAATAGAATAGGGACATGTCTGTTCGCGAAATGTTACATGCAAAAGTAAATAGAATAGGGAAATGTATTTTTTGTATTTTTAATAAAAGTTTTTTTTTGAAATATTATGAAAGTGACAAGTGTCACAATTGTAAGTCAAATTCCCCCTATTTAACAATTAATACATACTCTGATCTTAAAACCGTTGTGTTCGGCCAGATTACTACATTCCATTACTCTTAAAATCTTATTTTAAATTAAACACAACAAGATTAAAAACTTACAAGTTCACAAAAAGAATGATACACATACTCTTGAAATTTAAAGTATGTATTTAGAGTTGAACCGGATTTTCGATCTGGACCAAAAAAACCGAGTTTAGACCGTACTGGCAGATACCCGAAAAGCTAAGGTTTGAGGACAGAAGGCCAGACAGGTTAGATCCGGTCCGGTCTAACACACGATTTGTACCGAAAATTGTGCACTCTTAGTTGTGCTATATCGATTTGACTTTATGTACCATGTTGTGAATCACTGTCACCAACCCTTGAAATGAATTTAACATTCTCGAAGGAATGATTGGACGTCGGACTGGGGCCTTCACATTGATTCATTCATAACACCTACCCAAAGGGATGCTGTGTTCTTAAAGGCTCGACAGGACATCAAACTAGGCACGAGCTCTGATACCATCTCTATGTAACACCTCATTAGAAAACAAGAGCTCACTAGTAGGTGATAATTGGAACAAAGAGCCACTTAATAATCCCCACTCTAAGTATGATCTGTAAGAGTATGTTTGGTAGAAAGGAAATGATTTGAAAGGAAGGAAAGTGTAAAGGAAATGTAACACTTTCCGTCATTTGGTTAAGAAAACAAGGCGGGGAAGGAAAGGAATTAGAAGGAATTCACGGGCAAGTTTTTTTTTACAATTTTTTCCCTTTCCTTTCCTCCCTAAATTGGGGGAATTTGGAAGGAAAGAGAATAAACTTAATTTTTATTTCTTCCCTTCCCTTCCTTTATTTATTACTAATCAAACATGGGAAAATAAGTTAGATTCCTTTCATTTCTTCCATGTGAACCAAACATGGGAAAATAAGCTTCTTTTCTCTTCCTTCCTTTTCCTTTCCATTCTCTTCTTTTCCTTTCTCTTCCCTAAACAGGCTATAAGGGTTGATTGGGTTAGTTTTGCACTTATTTTGTGTGTTTGGTACTTTTCGTGTATTTTGAAGTGTTTATCTCATTTTTGTCATTTTATTTAGTTGTTTCTTTATTATTTGGCTTTGTCTTATATTAATAAAGGTAATATTTGATGAATTGATGACATTACCTTTCTTAGGGAATTTTGGTTAATGAGTTGAGAAGATACAAATTTATTTTGTGACCTATGTCACTCCTTTGGGTTATACCTTCCTTTTACGCAAATTTTGGGCAGGTTGGAAAATATATACTGTAGGCGGGAGGCTATCAAACGAATATTTAAAACTTAAGCTTGAGACTTATACCAATCATAGAGGCAAGTGACTAGGTCGATCCACAAGGAAGGGCGAGATGAGTGG
>SNQN01009252.1:0-22076 GCA_008642245.1 Bassia scoparia
ACCCTTTTGATGCTCCCTTTTCCCTACCTGATCTTGTCAATCGTTTGCTTTGTAACTATCACCTTTTGATTAGTCCTGTTTGGGCTTGGTTTAAACATACTTATGTAACCACTATCTGGAACTTGTTCAGAACTAGTCTTRCAGCCCATTTTTGCAATTGTATAGGGGCTGGAAATGATCCTCATGTATGTTCCAATGACTGCACCATGGCTATGCCTTTTATGTGCACACCTATGAATAAATAATGACTCTACTTTATGTGTTAAAAAAATTAATAAAGAAAGGAGGAATAGAGTAATTTAAAACTAGAAAGTGTCCAAGTTAGTAGATAAAGTAACGTAAGATAGAAGATTCCAAATTTGCAACTGTGGTTATCATCATTCTAGAAAAAAGGAGGTATAATAAATTAATAATCACAGTGTAAACAATAAACTGACACAACTGACACTAGAAGTCAATAATAATGGTGCTCTATAATTAGGTAAGATTATCGTTATCATATTTTAGCTACTATCAGTTTATCCTATTATAACTAATTAACTACTACTAGTACTACACTACACTACACTATTCTGTTTGATAATAACTATGATTACTATTATTTAAACTGGTGAATCACATACACTGAAGCCGACCCAATACCACATGGAAACATGTTGCAAGATAATTCATTTCCAGACCCTCTATTATTTAACTTAATCAACATTGATTAAGGGTTTCGTTTTTCTTGAAGCGGCTACATTACTCGTAATGCGGACTTCATAATCATAATCTATTAATTCTATTTTGTACGCTAATTTTATTATTTTTTGTGCTAAAAGAGTCACAACTCACAAGGACGGAGATGAGAATTGAATATCTCGGAAGAGAAGTTTTAACCTCTTGAATTATCCCTTACTCTTTGAATTTTGTAACTAATGATAGAAGTACGATTAGACAATAATATGCTCTATAGTATGTTTATTTATACGAGTTTATAATAGCCTGTCAAAAATGTTTTTAGTTTTATTTGTCCGAATGAAAGGGTAAATATTCTATACTACGGATTTCTATTACAATTTAATTAGACGTATCTAAGTATTCAACACAAATATGCAATAATAATACATTGTAAAATGCTTATTATTAGGATCAAAAAACATAGGAGTACTTGTAGAACTTAATTATTAATCCTCAAACTTTCCAAAAATGGCTATATACTTAATTCAATTCAATTGATGATACAAATGTCATACAAATATACAACTATACAAGTACCATGTTGTTCTGGAATCTTTCTTACTACAATGTATACATAACATAGTTAGGCTCCTTTTTGGGTTAATTTATACTACTCCACCATATTGCTCAGGAATCTTTTCAGGAAACTAGACTGTATTTACAAGATATACTTTGGCTTTTTCCCTTAGTTTATGCTAAATGGTTTATTTCAATCAACGAATTTCAGACGACTTTATTCAATCCAACTCCCCTTCAATTCAGGTCAATTCAATTTAGACCACTAACTAAGTTTAATACAGTTTGTTTTAGCTATCTCATTTCTAACTAATCCACTCAATTCACTTCAGTTTAACTCTTTAGGCCTCACTTAAGTTCAATTCGATTCACTTAATTTCATTTCAACAGATTTAATTTGATCAATTCAATCTAATCAATCCAAGAACAAATACCTTATTATACAATTATATTCTATGCTTATTTCAGTAGCACTTATGGGAAAAGGCACAATATAAATGGGGCTTAAATCATTCACAACTGACGGTTTGGAATACTCCGTATATGTTTTTCAGTTTGTTTAATTAGGCGATATGATACAGTATACCATTATTCGGCACATGCACGTTAAAGGACCGGACTCGTTCTGTCCGAGTGATGCTTTATCATGGTTCTTTCACGAACATGAAATTCCACCTGGGTTCTTAAAATCTTACATTAGTAGCTCTTGGTCAAATTCTCTTTGCCACTGTTGTCTGGTGGCTATGGAGATGGAGACTATGTGATTTTTGACCGAGTTGCGACGGTCCCTATGGACAAAGCTGCCTTCCTGCAATTGCGATACAATGAAACTAGGCGGCGCTGCATGGTGACACTTTGGACCTTCAAGGGCTCGTAAGCATGAATTCTTTGTAGGTGGTTTCCACCGCAAGATGGCTGGGTTGTGCTTATACTGATGGTGCGGCTAAGGGCTCACCGGGGCTGCGGGTGGGGGGGCTTCTCGTGACACTAATGGCCACCCTGGCATGTTTTGCAGCCAACTTGGACACTGCACGGCGCTATCGAGCGGAATTATTGGCTCTCTTAAAAGGCTTACAACTCCGCTTGGTCGACAAATCCCCATGCTTGATGTTCGGTTGGACAATTGTGCCTGTGTCCAACTTGTTCTAAAGGGAACATACTTGGGTCCTATCAACAAATCATTCAGCTGTGTAAGGACTTTCTTGGCTCTCCTCAATGGAATGTTCGTGTGGTGCATTTTATCGTGAAGCAAATGCCGCGGCGGATTGGCTAGCCAACTTGGGATGCAGCAGGGGAAGCGTTCAAGATGATTCATCCAATCCCACCAGGCTTTAGCTAGGATACTTAGCAGTGACTTTTAGGAGTGGCTGTGCCACGGTTGATTAGTGCTTAGTCGCTTTTTTCTTTTGCTTTTTTCTTTGTATTTTCGTTTGAGTTTTCCTCTCCTTTTGCATCAAAAAAAAAATATTGCCCTTTCATATATTTGAAATATGCAAGTTTTATTTCATTGATTTCTTTTTCATATTATAGTTTTGATACTTGAAGTTGAGCACTGCATTTATCATGTTTGTTTTGATCTGTTTATTGTCCATTATATTAATAAGAACATTATTTTCGTGTTATTAATCCTTTTGTTTCTTTTGTAAATTTTTAACACGAAGTTAATCCACCTTTTGTCACCTTGAATGGTCATTTTGCAAGTAATTGCTATAATTAAAAATAAAATAAACAAATTGTATGTGGTTCTTTGGAATTTGGTATCATATTTTTCAAACAATGGGATAAAAGTATACCTCAATATTTTATTTTATTTTGTAAGATATACCTTAATTTGCTATGTGAATTTTTTATTTTTTTATTTTTAATTTTTTTTGAAGAATATTGCTTGTGAATTTTTATCGAACACTGAATTATTACATGAATAATGTATAAATGTGAACATTAATATAAAAAAACATCAATAATTTGAAATTTGATGCATCATTTTCCTTTTTTCATTGCAGGTGATGTGTGTACATTAATATGAAATAAGAGTATTACATCACAATTCAACCAAGTTGAAATAATGTCAGTAGATATACCTAATAGTTTTTGATAAATTAAAAAACTAAGTAATTCACTTTTGGCTATTATTTGTTAATCTTTACTTTCAACTTAAACTAATCTATACTAAAACTCTCATACTCCTTCTGTTCCTTAAAATTATGTCAGTTGTGTTTTTTACTGTTGAATTATTATATCTTATTAAAATTTTACCAAGTGTAATAAAGATATATAAACGAAATCAAACATGCATTTAGCAACGTTATAAATAAGCTGACAGAATCTTCATGGAACAAAGTGAGTTTACATATGTTAATATAGTCCATACTATGATATTCATGGCATCAATACGTTTCGTCCATGAAAATTGATTGTGCATGTGTACTATATTATCACTCGTATGTCGATCAGCCATACACCACATTTATTAGAATGTTTCATGTTCACGTTTCTGTGTTTGTTTGATAAAAACTAATGGTGCATGTAAAAATAGAATTACCGGTTGATATACAATCACATTTTTGCACGGATGTTGTTTATACTCGTGTATACGTACAATCATACACACCTAGTTGATCGTCATACCATACGAACGTCTGATTTTTGAAGCTACTTGCACTAATAATATCTCGAAATCGATAGCGAAGTGTAAGTAATTAATTGAAAGGAATTAGGTGGTCCATTCAAAGCTTATAGCATGTAACTATGTAAACCGTGGTGCAACTACAACCTGATATTCGAGCAATTTCAATAGAGTGCCCTTTGGAAATCATGAAGAAGTACAACCATATATTCTCAAGTTATGACAAAAAAATATGCTTAGTTGTTTGTTACTTAGCTTGTTTGTTTGATTAATACTAGTGTCTTACAAATTTTAACAATAAAATATGTGATTAAATTTGACGTTTGGACATGTAACGTTACTTGTAGTAATGTAGTGGAAAAGACTAACTAAACTACATGAACCAAGGCGAGACCACATGGTGTGGGACCCACTTTTTATTTGACTTTAACTTTTGGTAGTTATAATTATTTAGTGATTTTCATGTCTTTTCTTTGATTTTAGTTTGTTTTTTTAATGATAATTCAGTGTCCCTTTCTTTCCGTACTTTTCAGTTAACCTACCACCTAAAGAAGTCGATCAATGTATAGATCTTCGCCCTAAATTAAAATACTCCGCCCGTGTCGATTTAGACGCTACACTTGGAGTTTATACGAATCCTAAGTAAATTTGGGAAAAAAAAGATATAGAAATAATGTTTTACGCAAAAAGAAGTAAAACAAATAAATTGAAACATCTAGATTTAGTTGCAACAACTACAACACCATTAAGAAAGATTTAGGCCATATGTGTTTGGGATAACAAATTAAAAGGAAAAGGGAGGGGAGGGAAATAGGAAGAAGGGGAAGGAAGGGAAGGTGGAGGAAATGAAGAGATTCATTTTTCCTCCAAATCCCTCCAATTTTGAAGGGATTGTCTTTATTAAAGGAGGAGCGAAAATGGATCCCTCCCCTTCCATCCCCCAACATGTTATCCAAACAAGGGAGCTTGTCTCCCTCCCTTTCCCTTCCRTRCGTTTCCTTCCATTATATGTTATCCAAACATAGTGTTAAGGGTGTAAACTAACAAATTAAGCGAAATAATTTTAATACAAGCACGAATGAGATGATACAGTTCAACTTAAGCAAAATATTGAGTCTATTTTGTTCAACTTATTCAAAAATAAGTTCAGATCAACAAAAATAATCAAGTTCAATACATAAAAAATAAGTTGAAAAGAACAAACTCATTAATTTTTTCCTCTCACAAAACAACTTTAGAAATGTTCAATTAAGTTCAGTTCTAAAAAAATAAGTTCAGATCAGAAAAAAAAATATAAGTTCGAATCGGAAAAATTAGTACTAGTTAAGATAAGTCCACTTATGTAAAAATAAGTTGAACAGAATAGACTCATTCTGTTACTATTCCTAAAATGATTTCGCATACTTAGTTGATTTTCACCCTTAGATTACTTTCGTAAAGTGGGCGTAAAATAGAAAGTTGCAACTAATTTGATACATACCGATGTAAGTAGATTTTTTTTTTCAAAAAACAAATAGTAGAAGTTTCATACTTTATATTCCCTGTGTATCGTATTAACTGCAACGATTGGATATTTTTCTTTCTACTTTATATCAAATCGTTGCAATTAATACGATATGTAGGGAGTATATGTTTATATATTCTTTATAGCTTCTAGATAGACGTAGATTGATTGCATGAGATTTTGCCCTCATCTAGTCAATGTTGCATACTTGAATGGAGATGCAATTCAAAGATTTTATTCTTGTAAACTCTGCTTTATTATTAGTCAATGATCACCATATTCAACTATAAGCTTTTAATTCGTTTCATATTATTGATGGTCCGGGTGATCATTATTCAAATATAGTATATTGTTTCATGAAACAATTTTAAAGAAGACATAGGAATAACTTTTTAGTAATATTGAAAATTGGCTGTAAATTAGAAGAAATGTTAAATGAAATGAAGTTACATGTTGAAAGATAATAACGATGAAATGTATGTAGCAACTACATTAGGTAGGTTTTGGTAAAAAGTACTGCTCTTTGTTGAAGTWATTTATTGTATGTGTTATATAACAAGTTAGTTTGATTTAATTATGTGGTTAAGGTGGTGTTCCTGTTCAAGGAATTTACAAAGAAAACGACAAATAACGAGGTGAAAACTATGATTGAGGATGACAGCTGGCATGTACGTGTCTTCCGTCAACGTCTTGTGAARGGACACTGGTCTCCTKCGGCTAACCTGCAAAACAAGCAAAGGTGACTGGCTCAGGGGTTGACCCAGGAAAGCCCCTCTGATGCTTAAGTCAGCAAGGAGACTTCCAAGACTGGAGGTCAAGCAAGCTAGGAATTAGCACTAGACTATACTTGGTGGGTTCAGAATTAGATACCTGGAATGGGCTCACCAACTCCCCTTTTARAGGGTTAGGTGAGGAGGCTTTTGACTCTTCCTTCAATGTGGGAGTAAGGTATTACAATATTTAATCAATGTGGGACAAAGGTGCTGCATTTGTCAGACTTTACCTTCTTGATACAGTACGGACCTACCCTGTTGGGGGATTCTTTATAACGTGGACATGTGGGGCCCACATGCTTCCCAAATGCTTGGGTGAGACCCACCAAATGCCACGTGGCGCCTAGTGATTGGGTAGGTGTGGGAACAGGTGTTATAATTATCAAACCAATATATATAAGGAGTTATGCCCATGTATAGTGCTTAGCAATATGCAATTTGAGTGATGATTATGTGGCAAGCATAAATGAACCAATGAAGAATATGTTAGTCCCTCCGTGGGCAAAAGGCCCCCCATATTTTGATTCAGTTTCAATAATGTTTTTAAGTTTTTTGAATTGCTAAGCATTAATTTATTTTTATTTTTTTTTTGACACGAAGTTAAAAGATTTCATTAAAATAATATAGTCAATGACACTTACAATCCAAAATTTGCAGAAATTAATGACAAAGACAAATAACCTATCCAAAGAACATATACATCATACAATAGTTCAAATTTTTGAACCAAAAAAACCTAAGAAAAATCTTCTTTCGAAGCAATACAATCTGTGAGTTCGCGCTGATCGGCATAAACTGTTGTAAAATTCCTTTGAAACATCTACTCGCAGAGTCAATTAAATATCCCCATATTTGAATCGAAGCGGTCGGATCCTCACAATCAATGAAACCCCTAACACACACACACTAAAAACCCTAACTCCATAGATGACATCTAGGAGGATAACACGAGCAAAACAGATTAGAAAAACTGTGAAGCCACCACGAGTGGAAATCTTATTCGACAAAATTAAGACCCAAGAGATGTGGTATCCAAAAGATATTGCACGTAAGACGCTCAACGCCACAGAGAAAGAAAAACTAATAGTAGCACTACACCCTCTAAATCTACTAGTCACATTTGGGTAACGCCCAAATCTAAGAACCGACTCTCAATCCAGGAACAGACCAAACCTAGCCACCACCTCCAGAATTAATCTTCATTTAAGCATGGTTACTCCTTAATATATGTAACATACATATATTTATATATTGTTATTATAGGATGGTTACTCCTTAATATATATAACATTACATATATTTATATATTGTTATTATAGGCATGTTAATCCTTATTATACATAACATATAATATAAATATATTGTTATTAAGTCATTAAATAATACAAGTTACAATCAACTTGTTTTAGGTATGTAAAAACTACTCTCTCCGATCCTCGTCATCTTCAAAGACATAAAAAAATACTTATTCCATTTGGAGAATTGTCATTGAAAACATGATAATTATTCTTGTTCTTCGTTGTATCTCAAAAGCAAATTTCATGATACCCAGGCTTTAGTAGGGTCGAAATATTGTTTTTAGGAAAGTGATTACACACCTCAAAGAATCGGTATTTGTTTCACATCTTTGATTTTCACCAAAAGGCTTAATATTCCTAACAATCTGAAAAACCATATTATGAACAAAGATGTCTTCCATCAAAGATTTGACTACAAACTTTCAGAAATGGACAATATTCGAGGGTGTTAATTTTCGAAAAATCGCAAAAGAAGATGCATATTCTCCTTACGACTCTTGGTGTGGCCTTGCTGTGATTTGGTACATAGAGACTGTGTGCGACTCTCATAATCACAGCCGGCCCTTGGGTGGGCGAGCGGCCCACGCCCAGGGCCCATAATAGTTAAGCTTTTATTCTGTTAATTGGGTTTATATATTATATACAATGCATTGTACAGCAAAGTAAACATAGCTCAGTGGTATTGGTTCTTACGTATTATAGTGCAGTGCCATGAATAAATTGTCATGGGTTCAATTCCCATAAAAGCATTTTATTTTTCTAATTTCTCTATTTATTCCATTCAATTTTTTTCTCCATTATTCCCTTTGAATTTTGCAAGTCTTTAATTCTATTACTACTATTTTTTTCTAATTTTACTTCCTCATAATACAATTTCTTATTAATAATTACCAATAAATCCATTTTAAAATTATTTTAATATAATGTAAACATTTTAATCTTCTTTATTTCTAGTTTACACTTGGTCCAAATTTGCTAAAAAATATACTACTACTTATATAAGTATTTTTTAAAATATCTTTAGTAGCTTTCTACATGAGACTAGCTTGCTAAAAAACATTTATTCTTTGTTATAACAATTTGAAATAATACATATTACACTATTACATAAATCTATACTAAGTTTACTTTTCAAAATACTATTAGTTTTTGTAAGAATAACACATTACACATTAAAAATATTGTATTGTACGAAGTATAATGTACGATACTATTATTTTTCTATTAAGTGAAATTATTTTTTGGAACAACAGGAAGACTAATTCTATTTTAAAATCGTACGACATCTACATAAAAACCGTAATAAAGTGAAAATATTCAGTTAGCTTAGGTAATGTAAGATATTTTTTTAGCATAAAAATAATGCCTTTATTTATTTTCAATTTTTACATACATTTTTTCGACAATAAAAATAAAAAATATTTTCAAACTAGTTTATGGGCCCATATTTATTATTTCGCCCCGGGCCCCATTCTCAGGAAGGCCCTGCTCATAATACTCCTTCTTTGGGTAACAAAGAAGTATATAATAACATTTATTGATGATTATTCAAGGTTTTGTTATGTATACTTGTTGACATCTAAAGATGAAGCCTATATAAGTTTAAATCTACAAAATGAAGTTGAATTGCAAACTAGTGATAAGATTAAAAACTTGGAACAAATAAAGTGTTGTGACGGAAGCGCCGAATCAAACAATAAGACAACACAAAGCCAAACAAAGATTAACGAGTTCAATATCAATGCGATAGCTACGTCCTCCGACGGTACGAATATGTTCACTATGGAGAATCAAAGGAATACAATTGCGAGACTGATAATTCCTCCCAAGAATTAACTTACAATATGTTCAACGTGTTTTCTCACAAAAGTGGCTTGAATAACAAATACACTATGATAAGGAATTAACCCTAAAATAATGATTACTCAAAGGATATGAGTGGTTTGTATATATATATACTTCCTCCGTTTCTAAATAAGTGCTCTCACTTTGAGATTGCGTTTTTTGAGGCAAAATTTGGTAGAGTGATGAGGTGTGAGGGTGGGCAAAAAAATAGGAAAAAAAGGGATTAAAATAGTTATGGATGAATATTTTAATAAGTATGTGTAGAAAAATAGTATTTTATTTGTGATCCCACATAAAAGAGGAAGAATTACTATTTTAATTGTGGTCCCCACTCCAAAAAAGGAAAAAATGAAAGTGAGTCATTTATTATAAAACATCAACCAAAAAAAAAGTGAGGCATTATTAAGAAACGAAGAAGTATATATTAATAGCAATAAACAAAGCAGCAGCAGCCTAACAACTAATAAATCACGAAGTCGAAGTTACTTGGGACAATTCAAGTGCAATGTGTGAAGTCCAAGTTGTATGCATGAAGCCAAACAAGTACACTTCGTAATTCACAGTAGAAACACAGCACCATTGCAGTTTTAAAAGCCAAAACCGCAAGCCTCCCGCGGCTCCGAAATCTACCCCAAAAGCTCCATCAAATAACAAAGTTTCGCCAAATTACTCCATATACTAATCGTAGACTTGATTAATACAAGTCACACCAAAAATTCTCCACAACTCTCCACCTGTGACTTGTATTTATCAATACATCCAAGACTAAATAAAACACTATAGAAAACATATCAAAAAGTTGGGTTATTTAGGGCTCAAAAGCTGGGGTTTTGAACCCCAGCTTTGAGCTTGCAGCTTTTGTACAAAAGATGGGTTAATATCACCCTAGCTTTACTTCGCAACAAAGCTGGGGTTTTAAAGGTAAAAACCCAGCTTTTATGAAGTCAAAAGCTGGGGTTTTAGCTAAAAACCCCAGCTTATTGCTGCTATATATTAAAAAAATATAGCCCATGTTTTGTCTCTCATTATAACATGAGAGACAAACATTGGCTAATTATTTATTATTTTTTTTTGTTATTTTCACATATACATATAAATATCAATTTTCATGAAAATTTGGTAAAAAAAATACAAATAATGAGTATAAGTTACACTCATTAAAAAAAATTTGTATATATATTCACAAGGTAAATGATTAGAGTAATATAAAAATTACTTAAGAAATTTTAATAATTAAATATCCAAATAAGTCCATGGAGAACATGATCTTCATCATCAAATCATTCATTACAACAATATGACCGTAAATCTACAGAACAAAGCACTCGCATACTTTGTTCGGATAGAACCATTAAAAACAGAAACCTGAATTAGTATTACTCTGTTAGAGAAAAAACAGATAACAAGTGAACATTAAAGCACAACACTCTCCAAATATATTAGGTATGTCCTCATGTGGCATCCTTTTCCATTATCCTTTAATCAAAGGAGGGAAAAATGAAAGTTCGTCAAAACATACTAAGAAGGTTTTGGGGGAAAATAGTCAAACACTTGAAGAGCTTGCATTGAGGGATAACCAAGGAGACAAGATGAGAAGGGGACTACTTACACAGGTCACCCTAAAAAATGAGGCTTCAACCCGCAGCCTTTGGCAGCTTGGGCAGCATTTCTTTATTCTTTTACTTCCTAAGCTGCATTTTTGCTTGGATTCCCCTGTTCACGGGCTTTTGGCCAGGATTTCCGTTCTATGTGGATAAAAGCACTAACAATTTTACTTCATGTCGCACATGCCTGAAATAAAAACAGAACAAAATTCCTGATATCTGTACAACATTATCAACAAAACACTAAAGACGACTTAGAGAAATTTGGGCACTATAATACTTGACAAGATCAATTTATCGAGAGAAAAATGCTAGAATTCGCCATTGAGTTGGTAAGTGATATTCTATCTACAATGAACATTGACAGCCACTTGTTTATAGTTCTTGAATCATACTTGCAATCAATGAAACTATACACACCTCACGCGCCTTAATGTCTCAAAATCATCATATAATTCCTGATCCACTCGCTCGATCAACAAGACAACATAGAGTTAAACTTACTTCTTTCTCTATTCATATTCTCTTCACAAGAAACAAAACTCTTTAAAATCACTGGTCACTTCCATTCCAGAGCTTATGCTTATCAACATACGAAATCATGAATGAGACTGACATACACAATGTAACCTCAACAACAGGTAGCTCTGATATAGATCCTGAAGAATCGAGAGCATTTTCAACCAACTCTCTCACAGTAGGTACAAGGACTTCCCAGGGTGCAAAGAAAAACATTAGACGAATATAATGATATACATATTCCCATTACAACCTATCAAACCTCAACTTATCTTGAATTCATTTTGACAACAATCGATTTCGGAAACAAAACAGTCAAAGTGATTGCACAGTAAAAAAAATGTGATACTTCAATTCACAACACATTCCGAGCAAATAGTGTGACCATCATAAAAACTAACTAGCTGGATTAACAAACTACTATTTCCGAGCTCCAATTGTATTTCCACAGTAATATCTAAAGCTCAATGCCCGAAAGTATCTTAAACTAACAAAATCATACTACAAATCAAACCAAATTATAGCTAGATCAAATGTGAGTCTTAAATGATTATTATAACAGTACCAGATTCATGAACAGAAATCATTAAAAAGAACAAATAGTAATTAACCGCTAATTTGTTGAGAAAAATTGAGCTAGAAACATACATTGTCGAATCCAGCATATATTTTTGGTCCCGGCAAAAATTCTGCCAGTTAGTATTCTGCAAACCAAAAAGGAAACTCCAATTTCATCAATCAAAACCCAATTTCATCAATCAACAAAAGGAAGCCAATAGCACACTGTTCTCAATTTTCACAAAAGAAAAGCACAAAACAAAGGCCAATCCCTTCAAACATGCGCACAACAATCAAATAGCATTATTAAAACTTCGTAATCTGCTGAATTCAAACATTAAATTCAATAGAATAAACATTAATAACAATGTCTTTAAGAACATATTCACAATTCTTAGGAATATACTACTGTGCAGGCAAGTATTTATATAATATGAAGTTCATCAATTCAAGCATAAGTCTGAATTCATCAGTTCACGAACCAATAATCAAAACGAAAAAACCCAAGGTGCTAAAATCAAAAATCATCACACAAGACAAAACCTAAAAATACACAACCCCCCCCCCCCCCCCAAAAAAAAAACTAAATTTGAAGAAAAAACCAGAAAACCAGAAATTGATGATGAAAAATCAGAAAATTATATAAAAAAAAACATAGAATTTAAGGAAAAAAAACATAACTAAAAATCTTGATAGTCTTCCCCACCCAAATCAAAATAAGAATCAAAATGATATAAAGAAAATATAACCATTTCTTTCATAAAAATAAAAAAAATAAAATAACTTACCAAAACTCAAATAAATCTGAAAGAACAGAGGCGGCAGCGTACGGCGGCAGAAAATAATACAAAAACCCAGCGACGGCGGCAAAAATCCTAAAACAAAAATGAAAATAAACCAAGAATAAGAAGAAGGGAAATTGGTGAAAGAGAGAGAAAGAAGAGAGATGAAGTGATTGAGAGGCGTGAGTGATGACGAGATTCAGAGGGAGACTACGGAGAGGGATTAGGGTTAGGTCATCTTGGTCTTAGGCTTTACAAGGAGGTTAGGAAATTAGGAGTGAGTAGTGAGTGAGTGAGTGGTGAGTGACGTGAGTGATGAGTGATGTGAAAGTTGAGTGAGTGAGTGAGTGAGTGAGGTGAGTGAGTGAGTTGAGGATGAGTATATTTTCGTCGGTTTATTTTTTTAATATAGTCAAAGCTGGGTTTCTCAAGAAACCTAGCTTTTGTGATTTTTTTCTCTAATTTTAAGACTCGAGATGGGTAAAAGGGGGTTAATTTAAAAACCCCAGCTTTGATACCAAGAAGCTGGGATTTTTCAAAACCTCAGCTTTTTGAGCCTCCAGCTTTTGTCTATTTTTCTAACTAGTGAAAAAACAAAACAAACCAAACAAACCAAAACAAACGCCCACCACAATCCAGGAGGGGATTGACCCTCCACTTAAGGCAAACCATAAGTTTCAAAGTACGTAACAAGTGTTACAAGACCAAGCAATATTTAAACGCAACTACAAAGATTGAACGCGTACCAATGTGTTAGTCTTTCAAACAAATCGAATCCCCAACAGAGCCAAATGCGTTCCATCTCCAAAGATCGTCGTAGTGGTACAATGGAAGCCACTAATATTAGTAAGACCCCGGGCAACCATATACACCAAATAGTGTAATCAACCTATCACGAATTTCTAGTACTCAAATACTATTGCATAATCAGAAAAACAACAAACACAAACACCAAACAAAGAATCTCATTCCATAATGAGACACAACTTGTCTCTCAGGACCCAATAGCGAACAAATCATCACCACATACACTGTAGTGCTTCTTCTAGGTTGAGACAAAACTAACATAGCAATCACAACATGTATAAGACAAATTTAGTGTAAACCAAGCAAACTCACACAGCAAAGAAAAAAGACACGAAAACTTTTTCCCAAGCATTCGAACATCTCTGAGCGCAATAAACAGTCAACAACACACCAAAAATACAATAAATATGTAAATAATACCTCCACTTAACTACGATAAAAGCAGCAAGTTAGGTACCTCCCTTTGTAGCCATGCTCCACCTCAAAGTTGTCAAATCGATCGTACACTTCAAACCCTCTTGCAACTAGTTCATCTATGACTTGTGGCCTTTCCCAAGTTCCACTTGTCTTATTCTCCTCGCGAAGAGTCTATCATCCTCCACCGCCATAGACTCCAACGAACGTTCTGATTGATCCATCTAAAACTGTTTTCCTTATTGAGTTAAACAAATGTCTCAACATTATGGCAACATGCAACGCATATGCGACACACTCCTCTAACGAACAATTTGAATCATCTATTCACATGTGGATGCTACACTTGCAGAGTCAGTATCCATGAATAGCGACATGCACATATAACAAAGTAGCCTCCATATAGTACCGACCTTAAATACTATCTATCTTAACCACCCCTCCCAAACAAAATTCCCACCTGAACTTGAGAAAGTGAGAACCCCTCCTTGTCAAGAGTACCAAGAGATATCAAATTCTTCTTCAACTGAGGAACATGCCTAACATTCACCAAAACACGTACTCTCCTTTCCGAGGTCCTAAGTCTGGTGGAACCTTTACCCACAACCTTACAAGCAGCATTATTACCCATGATAACATCACCACCGTCCATCAAAGGACTCATAAGTGGTAAACCATTCACGATTAGGACACATATGAAAAGTACAACCAGAATCCAACACCCAACAATCCGCAGACTGACTCGCACCACTAATAGTTAAGGCCAAATCTTCTTTTGAATCATATTCTAAATTCTTTTCTGCAAWGTTAGCATCGGAATTATTTTTGGGGTTTTTAAGACATTTATTTTTCCAATGACCGGGTTCTTTACAATAGTGGCATATATTCTTAGTTTTATTACCCCTACACTTCAAATTTTTATTCTTCTCGAAGTTAAAACTATTTTCACTGGTGGAATTACTAACAATTAATCCAACCCATGAATCTATACCACTTTCATTTGTTGCCGCCTTATGGCGCAACTCTCTAGTATAAAGTGCAGATTTCACTTCTTCTAGAGTCACAATTTCTTTACCCACCAAAACGATTGAACAAATTAAAATTCTCATAATACGTAGGCAAAGAAACCAACAAAATCAAAGCAGCATKCTCATCTTCAATCTTAACATCTATATTACGCAAATKAAGTAAAATAGTATTAAGGTTGTCTAGATGATCCCTTAAAGGAGTACCTGACTGAATTTGTAGAGCAAACAACCGTTGTTTCAACAAAAACTTGTTGGTGAGAGACTGCGTCATATAAAGACTTACCAATTTGGACCACAAATCCAAAGCCGACGTCTCATCGAACACTTCTGTGATCACATCATCTGCCAAACACGACAATATGGTGGAGTGAGCCCTCTCCTCCATCGCCTCTAATTCCGTTGCACTCAAGCCAGCTGAACCCTTCGATTTCTCGACCAAAGGCTTCCAAATACCCTGTTATTTCAACAAGGCTCGCATCTTAATCTGCCATAGCCCAAAAGAATTCCTACCCGTAAATTTCTCAATCTTCCTGGTTGTAGTGTTTATCTTCTCGGATCGTAGATCCCACTCTGATACCAAGCTTGTTGTGACGGAAGCGCCGAAATCAAACAAACTACAATAACAAYCAAATAAGACAACACAAAGAACACACAAAGATTTAACGAGGTTCACTATCAATGCGATAGCTACGTCTTCCTAGCAGGTACGAATATGTTTACTATGAAGAGTCAAAGGGAATACAATTGAGAGACTGATAATTCTCCCAAAAATTAACTCGCAAACGCTAACAACTAATAGATCACGAAGTCAAAGTTGCTTAGGGCCCAATTCAAGTGCAATGAGTGAAGTCCAAGTTGTATGCGTGAAGCCAAACAAGTACACTTCGTAATTCACAGTAGAAATTGCTGCACCATTGCAGTTTTAAAGCCAAACTACAAGCCTCKTGCGGTTCRGAAATCTACCCCAAAAGGCTCCATCAAATAACAAAGCTTCGCCAAATTACTCAATATACTAATCGTATGACTTGATTAATAAAAGTCACACCAAAATTTTTGTTATTTCACATATACTATAAAGTATTCATTTTCGATGAAATTTAGTAAAAAAAATACAATAAATGATATAATTACATCATTAAAAAAACTTGTATATATATTCACAAGTAAATGATTGAGTACATATAAATATACTTAAGAAATTTAATAATTAAATATCCAAATAAGTCCATGGAGAACATACTCTTCAAATCTCATTACAACAATATGATCCGTAATAATCTACAGAGCAAAGCACTCGCATACTTTGTTCCGGATAGAACTGCATTAAAACAGAAACCTGAAATTAGTACTATGTTAGAGAAAAACAAGATAACAAAGTGATACAAGTTTAAGCACAACACTCCCAAATATATTAGTATGTCCTCAGTGGCTTCCTTTTCCATTATCCTGTAATAAAGGAGGAAAAATGAAGTTCGTCAAAACATACTAAGAAGGTTTGGGGGAAATAGCAGAACACTTGAAGAGCTTGCATTGAGGGATAACCAAGGAGACAAGATAGAAGGGACTACTTACAAGTCACCCTATAAAAATGAGGCTTCACCGCAGCCTTTGGCAGCCTTGGCAGCATTTCTTTTATTTCTCCTAAAGCTGTCATTTTGCTTGGATTCCTGTTCACGGGCCTTCCTTGCCAGGCGTTTGCTATGTGGATAAAAAGCACATTAACAATTTTACTTCATGTCGCACATGCCTAAATAAACAGAACAAAATCCTTGATATCTGTACAAAATTATTCAACAAACACTAAGCGACTGATAAGAGAAAATTTGGCACTATAATATTTGACAAGATCAATTATCGAGAGAAAAATGCGCTAGAATTAGCCATGAGTTTGGTAAGTTTGTATATCTAACAGAATGAACATTGAACAGCACTTGTTTTATAGTTCTTGAATCAATCTTGCAATCAATGAAACTATTACACACCTCACGCGCCTTAACTGTCTCAAATCATCATATAATTCCTAGTCCACTCGCTACCGATACAAGACTAATCATAGAGTATAAACTTACTCTCCCTATATCTCTCCAAGACACAAAACTTCGTAAACACTGGTCGTTCCATTCCAAGCTTATGCTTATCAACATGACGAATCATGAATTGAGACTACTCACATGTAACCTCAACAACAGTTAGCTGATATAGGATCCTAGAATCGAGAGCAATTTTCAACCAACTCTCTCACAGTAGCTGTACAAGGCTTCCCAGGGTGCAAAAGAAACATTAGACGAAATATAGATAACATATTCCATTACACTATCAACCTCAACTTATCTTGAATTTCATTATGACAACAATCAATTTCGGAAACAAACACAGTCAAAGTGACTTGCACAGTAAAAAAAATTACTTAATTCAACACAATCCGAGCAAATAGTGGGACCATCATAAAACTAACTAGCTGGTTACAAACTACTATTTCCGAGCTCCAATTGTTTCCACAGTATTATAAAGCCTCAATGCCCGAAAGTATCTTAAGACTAACAAACTATAACTACAAATCAACCAAAATTCATAGCTAGATCAATTGAGTGCTTAAATGTCATTAATACATTCATGAACAGAAATTATATAAAAAAAAACAAATGGAAGTAATTAAACGCTAATTTGTTGAGAAAAATTGAGCTAGACATACATTGTCGAATCCAGCAATATTTTTGGTCCCCGCAAAAAATTCTGCCGGTGATTCTGCAAACCCAAAAAGGAACCTCAATTTCATCAATCAAACCCCAATTTCATCAATAAAAGGAAGCCAAAGCACTGTTTCAATTTTCCAAAAGAAAAGCACACAAAAAAGGCCCAATCCTTCAAATGCAGCACAACAATCAAATAGCATTAAATACTTGGTATTGCTGAATTCAAACATTAATTCAATAGAATTAAACATTAAACAACAATTCTTTAAGAAATATTCACAATTCTTTAGGAATTACATACTGCAGGCAAGTAATATAAATATGAGTTCTATCAATTCAACATAAAGTTCTTTGAATTTCACAGTTCACACCAATTATAATCAAAATCGAAAAACCCAAGGTCTGAAATCAAAAATCACCAAGACAACCTAAAATCGACAACCCCCCCCCCCCCAAAAAAAAAAAAATTTCGAAGGAAAAAAACCAGAAAACCCTAGAAAATTGATGATGAGAAATCAGAAAATTATATAAAAAAACATAGAAATTTTGAGGAAAAAAAAAACATAACTAAATCGATTTCCCCAAATCAAAATAAGAATTCAAAAATATAAACGAAAATATACCATTCTTTCATAAAAATAAAAAAAAATAAAAAACTTACCAAAACTTCAAATAATCTGAAAGAACAGAGGCGGCACAGCGGCGAAAATGAATGACCAAAAACAGCGACGGCCGGGCAAAACTCCTAACACAAAAAATGACAATAAACAAGAATAAGAAGAGAGGGAATGGTGAAAGAGCTAGAGAAAGAAGGAGAGAAGTGATTGAGAGGCGTGAAGTGATGAGAGATCAGAGGAGACTCGGAGAGGGTTAGGTTAAGCATCTTGGTCTTGGGCTTTGACAAGGAGGGTTTAGATTAAGGATGGTGAGTGAGTGAACGTGAGGAGTGGGGATGACGAGTGATGAGTGAGTGAGTGATGTGAGTGATGACGTGAGGTGAGTGAGTGAGTGAGTGTGAGTGATGAGTATATTTTCGCGTTTATTTTTATATATAGTTCAAAGCGGGTTTTCTAAAAAACCCGTAGCTTTTGTGATTTTCTCTAATTTTAAGACTCTGAGTGGTTAAAATGGGGTTATTTAAAAAACCCCCAGCTTTTGATACTCAAAAGCTGGATTTTCAAACCTCAGCTTTTTTGAGCCTCTCAGCTTTTGTCTATTTTTCTACTAGTTGAAAACAACAACAACAAACCAAACAACGCAAAACAACGCCCACCAATCCCAGGGAGGGGATTGCCTCACTTAAGGCAAAACCTAGGTTCTCAAATACGTAACAAAGTGTTAATCAAGCGCCAAACAATATTTAAAGCTTGCAAACTTACAACAAGAATGAACGCTGTACAATGTGTTTAGAGTCTCAAACAGAATCTGATCGCCCAACAATGCCCAAATGCGTTCCATCTCCAAATGGTCGTGATGGTCAATGGAACGCCACTAATGATAGTAAGACCCGGGCAACCATAATACACAAATAGTGGATATCAACGTATCACGAATTTCAGTCTCAAATCACTTGCATATCAGAAACAAACAACCAAACAACCTAAACAAAGAATCTCATTCCAAATGAGGACCAACAATTGTCGTTCAACCAATAGCGAACAAAATCACCCCAACACTGTAGTTTCTTCTAGGTTGAGACAAGAGACTACATAGCATCACAACATGTATAATGACAATTTAAGATTGTAAAAACCAAGCAAACATACATAGCAAAGGAAAAACAAGACACGAACTTTTTCCAAGCATTCGACATCTTCTGAGCTGCAATAAACATGTCAACAACACACCAAATAATATAAATATGTAATATCCTCCCTTATAACATAAAGCAGCAAAGATTAGGACTTCCCTTTGTAGCCATGCTCCACCTCAAAGTGTCAAATCGATCGTCACACTTCAACCCTCTTGCACTAGTCATCTTATGGATTTCGTGGCCTTTCTCAAGTTACTTGTTTTATTCCGCGAGAAGAGACTTCATCTCTCACCCATAGATCCAACGAACGATCTGATTGATCTATCAAAACTGTTTCCATAATGAGTTAACCAAATGTTCAACATATCAGAACATGCAACGCATATGCGAATTCACTCTCCGAACAATTCTTAGAACATCCTACACATGTGTGTAATGTCTACCTTGCCAGGTTCAGTAAGATAGTCGTACCAGTGCACATATACAAGTTAGCCCTCTAGTACCCTTATACATGACTATCTTTTAACCCCTCCAAACACACAATTCCCCAACTGAACTTGAATTGATGATTATTCAAGGTTTTGTTATGTATACTTGTTGACATCTAAAGATGAAGCCCTATATAAGTTTAAATCTACAAAAATGAAGTTGAATTGCAAACTAGTGATAAGATTAAAAGACTTGGAACAAATAAAGGTGTTGTGACGGAAGCGCCGAAATCAAACAAATAAGACAACACAAAGKCAAACAAAGATTTAACGAGGTTCAATATCAATGCGATAGCTACGTCCTCCTGACCGGTACGAATATGTTCACTATGGAGAATCAAAGGGAATACAATTGKGAGACTGYTAATTCTCCCAAGAATTAACTTACAAARGTTCTCAACGTGTTTTCCTCACAAAAGTGGCTTGAATAACAAATACACTATGATAAGGAATTAACCCTAAAATAATGATAATACTCAAAGGATATGAGTGTGTGTATATATATATACTTCCTCCGTTTCTAAATAAGTGCCTCACTTTGAGAATTGCGTTTTTTGAGGCAAAATTTGGTAGAGTGATGAGGTGTGAGGGTGGGGCCAAAAAAATAGGAAAAAAAGGGGATTAAAATAGGTATATGGATGAATATTTTAATAAAGTATGTGTAGAAAAAATAGTATTTTATTTGTGATCCCCACATAAAAGAGAGAAGAATTACTATTTTAATTGTGGTCCCCACTCCAAAAAAGGAAAGAAATGAAAGTGAGTCATTTATTATAAAACATCCCAAAAAAAAAGTGAGGCATTTATTAAGAAACGAAGGAAGTATATATTAATAGCAATAACAAAGCAGCAGCAGCCTAACAACTAATAAATCACGAAGTCGAAGTTACTTGGGGACCAATTCAAGTGCAATGTGTGAAGTCCAAGTTGTATGCATGAAGCCAAACAAGTACACTTCGTAATTCACAGTAGAAACTACAGCACCATTGCAGTTTTAAAGCCAAAACCGCAAGCCTCCCGCGGCTCCGAAATCTACCCCAAAAAGCTCCATCAAATAACAAAGTTTCGCCAAATTACTCCATATACTAATCGTATGACTTGATTAATACAAGTCACACCAAAAATTCTCCACAACTCTCCACCTTGACTTGTATTTATCAATACATGCCAAGACTAAATAAACACTAGTAGAAAAATCATCAAAAGTTGGGGTTATTTAGGGCTCAAAAGCTGGGGTTTTGAACCCCAGCTTTGGAGCTTGCAGCTTTTGACAAAAGATGGGGTTAATATAACCCTAGCTTTTGACTTCACAAAAGCTGGGGTTTTAAGGTAAAAACCCCAGCTTTTATGAAGTCAAAAGCTGGGGTTTTAGCTAAAAACCCCAGCTTTTGACTGCTATATATTAAAAAAAATTAGCCCATGTTTTGTCTCTCATTATACAATGAGAGACAAAACATGGGCTAATTTATTTATTTTTTAGCTTGGCTGACACAGGAACAATCCAAGCAAAAATGCCGCAGCTTTAGGGAAGAAAATAAAAGAAACTGCTGCCAAGGCTGCCCAAAGGCTGCGTGAAGCCTCATTTTTATAGGGTGACTGTTAAGTAGTCCCTTCTCATCTTGTCTCCTTGGTTATCCCTCAATGCAAGCTCTTTCAAGTGTTCTGTCTTTTTTCCCCAAAACCTTCTTAGTATGTTTTTGACGAACTTTCATTTTTCCTCCCTTTATTAAGGATAATGGAAAAGGAAGCCAATAGAGGACATAACTCATATATTTGGGAGAGGTTGTGTGCTTAAACTTGTATCACTTTGTTATCTTGTTTTTCTCTAACAGAGTATCTAATTTCAGGTTTCTGTTTTAATGCAGTTCTATCCGAACAAAGTATGCGAGTGCTTTGCTTCTGTAGATTATTACGGATCATATTGTTGTAATGATGATTTGAAGATCTATGTTTCTCCATGGACTTATTGGTATTTAATTATTAAATTTCTTAAGTAATTTTATATGTACTCTCAATCATTTACTTGTGAATTATATATACAAGTTTTTTTTAATGAGGTATTAACTCATTTTTTGTTTTTTTTTACCAATTTTCATGAAAATTGATGTATTTTATATGTATATGTGAATCAATAACAAAAAAAGTAAC
>SNQN01009253.1:0-26064 GCA_008642245.1 Bassia scoparia
GTACGTAATTTTCTAGTAAGGATGATTCTGCTTTCACCATAATCCTTTTAAATTTATATTGACTTTTTGTTTTTCGGGATGGTTACCTAAAAGAACCTGTTGCCATTAGTTACATTAGGGGTCTATATTCACACAATGGAAACTGTGTCGGGGTCTCACGCACACATATAATGTTTGATATTTTTTTTTTTTGTGTGGCTCTGTTGTCTCTATAACTAGTTGGTGGCATATATCCAGGAAGCCCATACAAATATAGTGGGTCTCAGATCAATTCAACCATAAAGTTGTGTGGGTTCGGGACATTGAGTAACTAATGGTATTTGAAAGAAATCCTAAAGTGAAAAGATAACTCTTAAATTGCCGCTAATTGACAAATCACTCGCAAATAGTTAGTCAGGACTTTTCATTTATCAATATCTCAGTAGAACAATAATATAATTACCATTGATTTTAATTGAATAATATCCCACTTTCTATTGCTAGTTTCCATAAAATAAATAATATAACCATCCTATAAACTGTAATTTTACACAAACGCAGACTTTATTTGGATGTATATTTTGATTTCGACTTATAGGAATGCGCAACAGTAAATATCAATCATAATATTATATTATAGAGTAGGTTGCTTATTATGTGATACGAGAATCATATGACTCTCTACATGGATGACAAAGCGAAAGCCTCACTATGACTCACTCTTTATGGAATAACAAAATATTATATAAATAAGCCTCCACGTGTTTCGACTACTTCATTTAGGTCGATGCAAGTACATTGGATAGCGTATATTCTATGAATAACCCATGATATATGACAAACTGTAGTACTTTACAATCTGTGCTATCTGTGTCTCACACTTTTTAAGGGGGGTTATCATCGGCTACTAGTCTTAAAACTTTCATTTCGCATGCCCAGAACATCACCCACATTGAGGGGTTACGTACGCTAGAACTGCATTTATATTCGATTTGTGTTTCGGCGCATAATCCCTCATTCTGGGTTTGCCGGAGCAGCGGTTGGTACTTAGTTAAACAATTAGATTAGGCTAGAAATTAGTCTACCAATGTTGATCGAATCATGCGGATATATACAATCGAAAAAAGTAGGAGCACAATAAGGATAATAGAGTGATGGTTATAGGAAAGCATTATGATAATATAAATAAAGTGCTATCCTGTGGTGTTTACTGTCCTCTTCTTCACCTAATATGTTTTCGTTTACACTTCAGATAAAAGATTTAAATAAATAGAACACGAATAATCTACAAATTCGTCCAATTTTAAATCCGTGTCAATATGAAGCTTGATAGTTAGAACTAAGATGGCTTATCCGCTATCTCCTTTTTTTGGTTAGCTATGGTAAAAGTCTATCCTTGATTCGAGCCCTGGAAATGAGAAGAAAAATTGCTCTCCAATTTATAATAAACAAGTACTAAAGAGTATAACAATTGTAGTATATTTTGTACAATAACGATATGTCATAATGACAAGAAAGGTGTTTGCAAAGTTCTCGATAAATCAAACTACACTGAAATCGTATATTTGCCTACAGTATTTAAGAATGTAAAGATATCCCTGAGAAATTTTAGAATAAAGTTGAAAGGATTATTTATCTCTCTCTTTAAAGACCCAATACTCCTAAGGCACTTCTATTTATAGTGAACAATTGACAGAGAATGATTTAGGTCATAGATATCAAAAATGGAAACTCTAAAATAAAAAGCCAGCTTTAGAGTCCTTGGTGTCTTAACAATATTCGTGATTAATGATTTATGACACAACATGTTAAGTAAATTACCTCGACTGCATTAATAAAGAAATACTATGCCCTGTCCAAATAATGATATTAGAAATCGTAGTGCAATAACAAGGAATTAATAAGCAGTCTGAATTAGGTATCACAGAATATACGAAAAATAGAAAGTTTTTGTAGGTTTATATTGGTATGGACTACGTTCATAAATTGCATCTTCCCTTTAGAAGTAAATCAGGATCATCATTAATCTTCTCCCTAGGTGTGTGATCTCCTCCCTCTTTTGTACATCTTTGGGTCATAACAGCTGGGCCCATGCCTCTGGCAATGGGCTGCGGATTCTTATATGCTTTCGGGTTCTAAAATCATGAGCGCGAGATTCACAGACTGGCGCAGCTTTTCTAGAAATATCCTAGATTAAGAAAAGAAAAAATTTAAACAGGGAGACACAAATATGTTTGCCTCACTAAATGTGATTAGTTTGCCAGTATGGAACAGTGGCCCAGCTCGAAATCTATTTGAGTCGGATGAATTTAGGATGCTCTAGATATATTCTGCCAGCCGATGGTGCGTCGGCAGAAATTTATGTGCAACCAGTATTTTTTCTTAGCGTTTGTATCTTCTAATTGAACCTGTACACAACTTTTTCTCATATCAAAACAAATGCTAATAGGGTAACTCACAGATGAATCACGCAGACAAAGGAATTGGGATCTCGCATAATGGAACAGCTACCTTGCCTGCTATCATCAATGGTCCACTAAAAAAGTTTTGCTATGAATCAGCAAGCAATATAAATTAACATCTTCTTTTGAGACCATGGGATGACCCGCGTAGAAACAAAAGATTGGGTCCGTTCCAACATTTGATAAGACTAAAAAGACGCATACCTATACTCCACAAGTTTAATAATTTTGATGGAGTTGTTGAGGAACTCGTCCAAAGGAGATAGGCTGACCTTTACCAAGTGCACTAGGCGAAATGGATTCAGAGCGGTGGTGAATGGGGCTTTACATGAGCAATCCACTCACTCTAAAAATTTATTTCAGTGTTGGGTTTAAGTGGACCAGTGGTGCTAGACTCGAGAGAAAGATTCCTCCAACATATCTAATTGAAGGAATATTGGGCTAATTAAATCAATAAAAACTTCTATAGATGTCATTTATTCATATTGCTAAGAATCTGGATGGGAAAAGGATAACCTACTATATATAAGAAAATATCACCGCACGATCCACTTGAAAACAATATCATAGAAATGGGAACTTTTATAAGAAAGGCAACGTGGGTACGATCTGTTAATCAAATCTTACGATTAAGAAGGCTTCGCTGTGTAGAGAATCTTGAATCAGCCGAAGCCAAATACGATCCTAAGTTCATGGTAATTTAAGGTTCTTAGATTGAAACCGTTCTCGAATGAATGCGGAAAATAACACTCCATACTATGGGTCCATTGATTCCTAGAGGACTCTTACTGAGGGTTTTGCATAACGATAATCAAAGAAGATTATAAAAAAGAGATTACAGGATCCGCATTCCTGGTTTTCTTGCAGAAAATTAACGTAAGTTGAAGGTCAGCCAATAACCTAAGTTCACAGAAGTTTTCACCCGGTCCTGCACCTTTTATGATACTTTAATTTTCCTTAATTACAGGAAGCAATTGAATTGAACCTAAAAATTATTAGGTTAGTATATAGTGTGGCTACAAAGGTTTTCGATAATCAGAATAAGTCATAGTATCACATTGGTAAAATTCGGAACAAGTGGGAAATTAAAGCTTCATAATCTAAGAAGGTGTGATAAAAATGTTCCTTTTGCTAATGGATTTCGAGACATCTGTCTATACCTTTTATAGTCAAGGAAATTTTCTGTAATGGCCCAGAAATGGGCTTTCGAACAATAACATCGTGAGGTCTTCTGTGATAATTGGGGATTTTTTGAAATGGGCCATCTTATTGCAGAATCGTTCGAGCCAACTTCACATGTTCTTGAAATCCTAGATTGTAGAGGAGGACCTTGGCTTTCAGTTGGCTCCTGGTAGTGATGCAATATTTAATGGACTTGTAGGTGGAATCCTGGAATGAGATTTCACTAAGTTACTCAATGGCCACATGATTGAAACACAATATCCAATTATGTCAACGGTAAGGTCAGGTCTAAAGTGAAAGCTATAGGTCGGCATTATCGTTGGAAGTCGTGGAAGAGTGTATTAGTTCCCAATGGGCCTAGAGATAGAATTTAAGCTTGTATGGAACGAGTTACCACATATAAGGTTTCGATCACAGAGATCAACAGAAACAGATTGCAGTTGATTCGAATTACAATAATTGTTGTCAGAAATGGATAACCTACCAATAATAAATGACATACAGATCTTAGCATTCTAGAGTACAACACGTAGCAATAACGCGGACAAATGGAGCGGGAAATGGGACATAGGATTGGGATTACTCAGGGACTGTTAAGTTCCCACGTCTGGTTGACCTAATACCATGCTTAAACCCAAATAACAACACGAACTCAATTAAATAGGTTAAGACAATACACCGCTCAACTCATAAAAGATATTAGTGTGATAATATCACTCCATACCTTAAAAGAACAATCGATATAGAGACCATAGACGTAGGGCCTGTACCATTGATTGGTAAGTACCAATGTGGGTTAGCCTAGAAAGACGAATAGAAGAACAAATCTCGTAACATTTGTACGCAAAGTGGATTACAACGAAAGGATTATAATTCCATTAATAAATGATATTGTAAAAATATGGTATAGCATTTAAACCACTGAGCTAGGTTCTAAAAAGGGTACATGTCCACCATTCTATACCAAAAATGGTAGTATGACAATTTATGGAACACACCCAAGATAGAAAAGCTCCGAGCCATAAAAAACGTTTAGAGAAGAGCATATACGAGCCCAGCTTAGGGGGGTTGATTATGACCTACAAAGCAGGGGGTGCTAAGTGCTCAATAGGATTTTGATGAAAAAAGTAAGTAAAGCTCTAAGGTACATCGCATTAGTGATTGCGTAATTAGTGGAGTGTGTGTAGAGCTATTGCACGCCGGGGTACCCAGTATTACGCTCACCAAAAGAAAGAACAGAAGCTACCATAGTCGTGTCCTAATGGAAATTAAGTTGTATAATATTGCCCGCACAGGTAGTCCGCGGATTACACGAGCGACCCATAACGTTGGTTGCCATTGTAATCTTTACAGAAACCTAGTTGGCTCGTCCCACAAAAATATGGTCCCTTACCCCAGTTAGTCCACTTATGCAAAATGTGAAGAGTAATGAAGAGGTAATATAGCGGTGTTCTCGGACCAAAAGTGTGTAATTGAGGATGAATAGTATACGAGAGGGTGTAACACATCTCCATTGAGAGAATATTAAGTATCAAGCCTCGGTATGCCTGGGACTAGTTAGTTCAGACGCGAGTGTTGCCTCAATGTGACTGTCATACGGTCTCATACAGTTATAGTCAATATCAGAACTCAACTTACGGGCTTGAAATAACAATAATTATTTATCATATTTTTAAGGTCATGAATATACTTATCGGAAACCTGATCAAAGGATGTCCATCTTATTGAATTTGAGTGTTTTGTAGATATTATCAGCGTCGCGACTACGATCCTATTAGGCAGTATTATAATTTCCTTAGAGTGAGTTTTTGAGTTGCCGGAATACATTTACGTGAGAAATATGGATGTACTAAAAGGTACATATTGGTATAGTTTCCTCACACATGGATAAAGCGATCAATATTCTTTGATATTTATCTATAGTAGCAAAGAATAGGTAAATAAAAAAGATAGAAATAAGAGCTTCCATAATAAAACTCGATTTGCATTCAGTGGGACATTAGTACTCATATTTTGCATTAACATGCAGACACCAAATATGAATTAAATGCCCTATGATCACTTCACAATGATATGATGTACGTCATAATCTTACTCCACTGGCATCATATACATCTTTAATGTAGATGCATTAACATCATATGCGCAAAATAAATACTAATTCCATAGTGAGTGATGATATGAACTATTGCGTATACAATCGAAATACACTAAGATGTAATATAAGGACCAAGTTAGTAATGATGATACCATATGTGAGTATGTCGTTGCTGTTTTAGTGTAGCGCCATATAAACTCAGCATTATACTCGCTCCACAGATCACATAGACATGTATGAAAAAGTGACACAGCCCACCTCAAATACTTTGGGTTTTTAAAAAATAGTCATCCAAAAATTCTTAAAAGAAGATATCATACGTCCCTTTTTGCAAATCGAAGGATTTTGCTTAATCTCGAGACCGAGGCAGATAGATAGACTAATTGTTATGTATTGGTCATATTGATCACTTAACGATAATGCATAGAATGACAAATTGTGAACTTAAGCCAATAGATTAGAGGGTGATAGAGGAACAGAATTCAAGATTAGGGTGAAACTCACGTTTTAATGAACAAACTCTGTACCTAATCCTACGTATTTACAATTTTCACAATGAGTCAAAGATTATAGGGGGTCAAAAGTAGTGCTAATTCGGTGTGTGCATACATTTATCTAATGTTAGATTGAGTAAATTAACAGATGTAATATATCTCGACAAACATTTTTCTACGGCCACATAAATAGGAATCTAAAGTTGCACTAATTAATAAGGTTAGTGGTGACTATAGAGTATGGAAGATTAAATATCAAAATCTTTCATGCCAGTATTCGAGGCAGTAAAGTTTCCCTATTGGCAGCATGAATCCGTATTAAAGTTCATATATAAGGAGGTAATGTTCTTAAGGCCCTAAGAGTGGATGATTTTTTACTATCTAAGCATTATTGTAGTGCTCACAATTCTGCAGGGGTTCCCTCGGTATCTACTAAGTGCACTGATACAACCCTTTCTCTTTCAGCTCTCCACCCATGCTCTTTTCTTGGGCATCAATTTCACAAGGTCGGAGATATTAGGTCACCACACCTCAATATGCAAATCAGACAATTGCAGAGGCTTATTTCTCAAGGATATTTTTTATTTATCTTATTTTTATATTTTTACTTATGCCATATGGTATTAATTGGTAATTTGTGGTTCTTACCGCAAGTTGATTTATATCGAAATAGATAAGTGTTAATAGCACACTAGGATTCACAGCTTACTGGTCTGCATCAAATTGTTGCAGACGCGAAGGGTTCCATTTTACAGGAGGTTTCGTGCTTCTATGTTCACTAATTCCTTTTTCATAGTGCCCACAGATGAAAGACATACAAGTGTTGTGACCCCGAGACTTTGCTATATTGCTTTGTAACACATCAGACAGATCTCCGGGCGAACTCTTATCTTACATGATAACATCCCCGATTAAATCTAATAAATGAATACTGAGTTTACCAATACTAGATAAACATAAAGCGCTATATAGTCTTTGATGCCTGTTGTAGTCTTCATAAGGACTATAAGATCAGTGCCACATGTAACGAACTCGAAAAGACTAGAGTCTCAGCAACTCTTTGAAATAAATGGGCTATTGATCCTAATCTATGTTTTTACCGGAATTGGTGCTTAATAGCCTAAATTACTCTGCATGAAAGAATTACGAAACAGCCTAGACTACCAGATACAATTAGCAGGCAGCCATAATTTGGTCCAAAGTAAAATATGTGTATGGGCAAAGCGTATCTCGGTTGCTGGTGATATGACTCCTATCGGGAGGACACCAACTTATTGTATAATTGCAATGGGCTCTTAAGTCCTTGAACTTTCAAGTTTTTCTTCTAGAGCACAAGCCTTAGTAGTTCTTTTTACTTAGAATCGAAATATCCCTCTCAAACCTAAATATGCATGTAACTATCAGCCTTTTACAGGGTTAGAATCTCGAATTTAAAGACGTATTGCCATATGTCCATTGAAATGGCGAATCGCGAACTGCTAAATTATCAATATGTTTCAAAGGCCTCTATATCAGGAAAGGAAATCAGTTGGAATCATTTGTAGCTTTAACATTATACTCAGAGATAAAATTATTAGGTAGGAAATCATCAAGGCGTGATCATTTTGATATTCTTATGCCGCATAGTAATTGCGATATAATAGAACCTAATTCAGATTTCATGACTTCTAAGGTCACTGTGTAATTAAGATTGAATTGAACGCTAATTTAGGTTTAAGGTTCAAAAGGTCTAACTGATAAATCTTCATGACCGAATGCTAGTCTTAAGACTTTTTCTTTGCTTGCGATGGTAATCGATATCCATTAAGTCACAGCCAATTCTAGGTCGATATAGAGATTTGAACCATAATGAGGTTTTTGAAATTACGCGTGTTCACCTATACTGATTTCGTCAAAACTTTCGATGATATTACTTGAACAGCAAATGGTAAGATTAAGGGTACTGGAATCCGGATTGCCAAGTGTATTGTGTGTTCTTTAGGGTTTATGGCCCTTGGTTAACAGGAATGTGTGTACTGTATTTATATGTAGATCTTCCAAAGTTACATGAAATGAGTCCAAAAAATTAAAATACTTTGGAATGAATGGTGTCATGGAGTACATAGGCGAGAGTATGAGATTTGATAACAACATAATCCAAACCCATTTTTTGAGTTTTCACTCGTATAGTCATCAAGGATATTCGAAGATGTACATTACTAAGGATTTTTTTTCATATCGGAAGGATATTGCAGTTCATACGCTCTAGACATGGCGAAAATTCTAGATAATAGAAACATGGATTAAAATGATAAGCTATGAAAGTGAAAACTCTATAACCGTAAAAAGTAGCACACGCACTAGAAAAGGCAGTGGATAACCAGACTATTATCACCACACACATTCACACATATCTACAGGAGGATTTTATTCAGAGTTGAATGGTAGATGAGCCGTAATGTAAGTAAAAATTCCACACTTTATAAGTCACAACGCCTATACTAGTAAAGCTTACAGTTAGCATCTTACGCGAGAACAAATGAGCGAAACGCCAAGAAAACGTATGCGCCGACTTCATTTATAGACCTGAAATTAGCCCCACTGTGCATAAAAATATAAACTTATATCCCACGAGCAACATTACACGTAGAACCACGCGATGTTAATAATCTCGCCATATATACGCGTGTAGTAGATTTAGAGCTCGAGCGAAGTATACAATTGTCAGAGCTAACACTATACTTGTTTAGTTTGTTTGTCCGACCATTGCAAATGGAGACGCGTCGAAAAAGGTGCCTAAGACATGACACCCCGCTTTGTTGCTATTCGTCAATTATCAGGGTCAACTATGAAATGACAGACATCTCATTCGTAATTTGGAATGAATATTAGGAACTACGAGAACTTTCAAGTCTGTCCACAAGTACTCATAAATGGATGGGATATCTATAAACCTCCAGTTGAAGTTCGCCAAAACCTACTTTAGGGACGAAGAGACCCTTAAAGCTCAGCTCGACAAGCTTGTTGACGGGAAATGGGGTGTGACCCGGGCCATCAGCCTTTCAAGATGCTCATTGGACATATAAGATGCGGGAGTGAGAGAGATCCGTCGGAGTAGGTCGGTAATGCGTTGGGAAAAAGAGGAAGAGAAAAGGTAAAATGAGGAAAGTGTGTTGTGTCGAGGAGCAGCAAATTGATGGCTAGAGTGAGCATGCTAGGCATATCCGATGGGAAGGAAGAGATAAAGAAGGTGACAGGTTTGAAATTTGGAGCCGGTTAAGTGAAATGCGAAATAAGGTTTCAGAAGAATGACGGTAATGAACAAAGAGCCAATGGTAAAAGCCAAAAATAATTTGAGCAGCACCTAAAATGTCGATTCCTGATAACTGCATAGAAGGTATGAGGTGAACAACGCTTGAGTGCAACACTCTAGTACGCATACTAAATCTTAAGTGACGAGGACTGTAGTTCGTTGCTCTGTACTATAATACCTAGGTCTAGAGAACGACATAATAGTGTGGAGATATTAACCACCATACGAGTGGGACATATACGCGCTAATGTTTGTCTTTGTTGGTTACAGATTTTTGAAATTAATACAATGGTAAACCATTCCCAATTGCCCACAAAGTGCTGGCGCGTAACCAAATAATATTATTGATAGACGGCCTATACTGACTAACGGTTTTGATTTGTTTTGGTTACAAAGAAGTCATTTGTTACCATTAACCAGATTTACAATGTCATGCAATGGTTATATACAAATAGCATGAGTTTAAACCAATAATAGTGGATATTTCTATAACGAGCCTATTATGGATAGATTGTTGGACTATCATATCAATAGTAGATATGGTGTGAGGCTTAGCGGGGTATTCCTTAATCATCTACCATTATCATATAATTAATCTTGGGTAATGTGAGTTAGCTATTCAATTAATCCTGTCAGCACCACAAAAGATGAACATCTTACTTGTGAGTCAACCATGCTATAAGCGATAAACTTGGTGGGGTAAGGGCGGATCACTTTGAAATGATTTAACATTATGTATCACATTGATGTGTCAGAATCAGGTGACTACATATAAGTAATTATAATCCCACCTTGGTGTAGATAGAACTTCGTTAATTTGAAATTCAAAAGCAGTTTTGTGTATTTATGTGGCCATTAACTGTTCATCTGAGGTACTCTAGTGGTATCGGTCTATTATAATTCTCATAACGCAAAAGGTATATAGGCATTTGAGAGGCTTAAGATATATATGTTAATTTCCTCACAGTAGTCTGTGATAGATGAAGGTGGGACAATATCATTACATCGAAATAATGAGAGCGAAATTAAAAGAAACACGGTTAAGTGTAGTGCCTGGGGATTCATGATAATATATATGTGTGTCCTTCTCACCTTGTCACTGTAAATCACGGATTATCGACATACTTCCCGCTTAAGCTACATGAAGCTTAATTACGAGGTATTAGGAAATATGAGAGTCTCTGTTCTTTGGTGATGCATTGATAGTATATTTGCTAATCAAGAACAGCTAGAGCCCATAACAATGTTTTAGTAGTTCGCAATACGATAATGCATAATGATCAATTGTGGACAAGATGATGATAAAACGAATTTGAAAACGCTTAAGGACAAGTCACTTTACCTATATTATGCGAGATGTGTAAGCATTCGAGGATAGCTAAGATGTGTGGGTTTTTCCGCTAGCATAGTGTGACTGTCTATGATTTATAATTGTAAATACATCAAGCTACATATAAAGGATATACCTAGTCAAATTAAAAGTGTGCAGCAAACCTGGAATTAATCACACTAATGGACCCGAGGTCACAAAAAGAATTGGGTTTCCTTATAAGAAGGTGTATGTTAAGATGCTCAGAATTATAGAAGGTCCTGAATTTTGTCGCATCTGTCTATGTAATTGAACAAAATCGATGTGTCTTGAATTGACTCAGAACTCAAATGGAGAAGCGATGATCCAGTTATCCTGTAATTGCCATAGCAAGTCCTAAGACCCGCACAAGATTGAACTATGTGTGGAAGAGCGGCCTGAAAGAAGTTATCAAGTCTTTCGTCCAACTAAGAGAACGTGGCTGTCTAGTTTACCAATAAATCGGTGGTGCTTTGGTTGATCCCGGGAATGTGGTGTACGAAAAATGGGCCTGGGTATAATAATTATTGGGCCCGTCGATGCGGGGTGACAAACCTAGGTACGAGAAAAACCTTCGTATATACGCAGGGGCGAAACCTGATACGTATAATTTATTGGTACGCCCATGTAGTACTGACTCTGCTAGTATAATATTATGCACAGAGAGATGGACCTGCGTATGGATCCGAACGTCAGGTCTGCTGTTATATATTTCCTCCGGCAGTGGATTCATGGAGGGTTTTAAGTCCCATATTACTATTTACACCTCTGCGGCATATAGGCTTTATTTACCATAATTACCGAATTTTTGGAAATATATGAAAAGATCTTCTGTATGATTGACGAACTAACGACAAACCAAATAAGACTCGCATAAGGCCTTTTGGAATGCATACATATACAAGCCTACGGAGTTTAGTACAGTGCTTTCAAGGAGTGAAGGTTCCACTTGTTGATTCCGCGGAGTTCCTATTTGTATGGGGAAATTTTTGTGCCTGATTATATGTGTGTTTGGTATATTTCTATTTAATTTGATAAATTTTCTGGCGGTATTCTAGGTTAAATCAATATAACGTTGATATAATTTGGTATATATATAATCAATCATTTTAGCGCAAAAAAAATAATAGTAACGTTCATTCAAAAAGTACAATCGAACCAAAGTCACATCACAATTCAACCTCAGCTTACTCGAATTAACTCATCGAGGAGTAATACAGATACCTCCAAGGATAAATACTATAGAATGAATCATATGAGACAGAATGGAGGTTGAAATAGATGTTAAAATGCTCTATCATGGCATGAAATAACGAAACGATGGTGGCCCACTTCAACCTAAGTCAAATAAGGTTTTGTTATAAATACTTTCATAAAAAATCCTAGGAGCATAGAAATAATGAATGTTAGAATTTAGAGAATTGAGAGAGTATTAAATGATCAATCAATTATGGGCTTGATAAGGACCGATTATAGGGGACTTCTACGCTAACCTTCCTGCGTTAATATGTCCTCTTAAAGAATCAATAGTCTACTTTCCGAGTATACTACGAAACCAGTCCTCACGTATTTCCAACTTTTGGTCAGTTCAAGAGCATCTTTGTCCTGAGTCGAAAACTCGCGAGGACGCGGTAACTAGCTATGTTTTAGCATACATCGGATTAAATTCACTGCCCAATCAGGGATTGAGGGACGATAAATTAGTAAGGGAAATGATATTCTACACAGTAGAGACCTTCGTATCTTATGACTGAGAAAGCGTTGTGTAAATAAGGACGACTTAAGATCACAAGATTAAGACCGAATAAGTCAAAAATTCGAATATCGGGACGGAGAGGCCAACTCAAAGACGTCCTGTCGATCTTTGAAGTCACAACATTATTCAGACCGAGCTACCACAATCTAAACAGTAGATCAGATCTAACACAGACTCACTAAGTATTAACAATATCCACAAAAAGTTGCAAAACCAAAAATCAAACCATCTTAAGGGAAATCAACCCATTAAAACCTGAATCCTAAGAACCTAGAAATGGAATTTACTGCAACAAAGGTTAGTTTTCACTGTAGCCGTGTCCCGTGCGGTCTGAGTCCTCGAGCAATCATTCTTCGTTAACTGACTGGGAGAAATGCAGACGCATCCAATGCTTTTGAGGAAATAGAATTGACTTGAATAATGATAGCCTAACTCAGGATTAAGGGATACTTGGTGAGACAATAGGTCTGTTTTATGTTAGAGAAGTGCGAATGCAATGTTGACTGTAAACTTGTGACTTTGATATTGAGAGAGGGGCAAAGAGTCATTGATTTGAAAGCAGTCTTTGAATTCGAACATGGGACTCGTCTAGGTCTGGTTTTGAGACATGATTTGAGAAGCCTTTGAAATTGGCAATGCAGCAAGATTTTTGTGGTTGATTTCAACTAGGAATGCAAGCAAGAATGCGAAGCTTTGGTATGTAATATGGTTAACCTAGTTTCTAGTGTAGGTTGGACATTGCGGTTGACGCGATCGTCCAACTACAGGGGAATCGGTTCTCGAGTTGGTGGCGAAATCGCCAATCCCAGATTTATGTTAGGACAACATCCATACTAGCAAGCTTATAGAGTGAGGTGTTTGAGGAATTTTCTATGAGTGCGAAACGAATATTTAGGATGATGGTGCCGAGAGTAGACCAGAATATGACAGAATTGATTTAGCTTATGTCTCTATAATGATTATAGCAAAACCGGCTAACATAGTGGGGGTAGGATGAAGATGAGGAAAAAGTTTAGAAGAGTTAAGAAAGCAGTGAATAATGTGAATGATTTAAATGTAATAGAAACCTTAGGTAAAGGAGAAATATCTTACAGCCAAAGTGCCTAGCTATTACACGAAAAGATTGGCCTGCCACCCTTTATTTGAATTATGTGCTGGTCTCACGTGACATTCCTAGAGATAGCCGTATGTATTTTTACATAACGAATGAGGATATTGAAAAGTACAAGCGCTGTCCTCATTGATTGGAGCATGTTTGGCATTACTATTGATACAGATGAGGAAGTGCTTTGATCGCTTTCAGGACAAAATCTACCGGTGTTCCAAGTCAAATTGTGCTATCAAGCCTCGATACGCGAGAAAAGTTTGAAAACGTGGAGCCCAAGGCTTTGTCATGCGTGATATGCTTCTCGGTGGCCACCAGGCTGGGCGACCTGATGATTGCGACAGGACGAGGGATGCGCGTCCGTGAACGGCACTGTGGTCACCGCCAAAGGTATACAATCATTGAAGACCAAAACGCAAGAAGACAGAACCTGTCTATGGAGACCGGACACGTCCTGCCGCACATCGAGTTGGGTTAAAGATTAACACATTACCAGGGGATAAGAAAGAGGCTTCTGGAAATTTTTGAATTCAATGCTTCTGTTTCGGAATATTTAAATGGTTTCTGTAATAATGATAGTTTGTCGTTTCTTAAGTCATGGGTTGTGCGGGCGATTACGACTAAGATCGGCCATGAAAGGCACCAGAGATGCGAGAGCTGGGCGTCAGGTGGAGGTGTGTTTGAAGAAGTTCTGCACGAGGGAGAATGGGCAACATAACAGGGGGAAATAAGTTATCTATAGGAGGTGCTCTAACGAATGGGTTACATTGCCACCAATCGCAGGTACAATGCGCAACGGAATATGCCTTGCGATGAAAGGGTTTGACGTCATTTGTGCGTGGTTTGTTTGAGAAGCATTGACCATACTTGAAGCCAGCCCCAGCACTAAGTACCGGAGCTTCACCTTAGGCTGGCACTTCTTCCGAAGGCCGGCATGAGTGGCGCCATTCACGTGGCCCGGAGAGTGGGGCATGAGCCCATGCTACCGAGACCAATGTACTCATAAAGTAGGCGCATCCAGTTCGCTAAGCGAGCAGAAGGGGAGGGTTGTTATACTCGCGCAATGTAGGAAGCTATTTGCCCGTGCTACAGTTGGGCGCACAGGCCATAGAAAAGTCATCGAAGCATTTGGGGCGAAATGAGCCAGATGTCAGACACGATCTAGGGTAGGCTCGTTAAGTCTCGAATTCATCATCAAACAAAGAGAGAAGGCCTCTATAGACAATGGTTGGTATGTTTTCGCTTGGAGATTGTGTTGGCGAAATCAGGATGGATCGCAAATTAAGTCCATAGGAACCTAAGTCGACTGAGGAAAGTCTATTGCGAGATGGAACATAAAGGTTAGAAACGTCGACTCTAAGTTACCTCAGCTAGTATGGGGGTTAATGCGCAGAAGTCGAGCAAGATAAGACTACCGTATTATAAGAGTTCTGTACTTTCCAATGATGAAGATAATGTCGAACAGAACATAGGTGTGGCAAAGATGCACAAGGTAAAGTGGGCAGACAGAATTGCCATTGTTCATAACTATGGGCAGAATTGGACGATATCAGTGCAAGAGAGCTATCGAGATAAGAAAGGTATCAGTAGAGAACGCACAATAACGTACTTCGTGGCCCATCATCAGGTTAATCTTCGAGAGAATGCGAAGTAGATAACTGCTAATAACCGTAGCGGAAAGGGCTCGATACCACACGCCACATGTAACACCCGATTCAAACTGCAACAAATCTCGCCCAAATTTAGTACACAAAGCTTGCATTTGAGTGGTAGATTATGAAGATTAAGAAGGAAAGAAAAAGGAAATATGGAGCTTAAAGGAACACTGTGAAGGTAGCAGTAGCACAATGTTTTAGCAATATATTGTTTCAGGGATCAGGATTACGGAGGAGCTTCATTCTCGGCAAAAATACTAGGACATGATAGGGGGCTTTAGAGAAGTTACTACATCAGTAAAAAGGTGAGTGGAACAATGGTAACATGAGTGGAGAGGAGAACTTTATTACAAAGTCGTGAAGAACTGGGTAGTATATGACAACTAATGAACTTGTGACCTGGTAAGCGAATCTATGGGTAAGTTTAGTCCAAAATATGATAGGAAATGGTGCCGTTTTAACTAGAGGAGTCCGAGCCAGAAATAGATAGGTTAAGGGAAAGATGTCGCCACAGGACCGCCATATGATCGCATACTTAGAGGTACGTTAGAAGGAATCCAATTACTCATAGGGGGCTAGCTGACATTTATTTTCAGATTAACGGGCACTGTAAAATGATAAAGGTTTTACCTCACTTTCTAGGGGTACGATATAGTCGGTACTCTTCCTACTCATTCTAAAGTCGAAGGAGGTAAGTACTGTTCAGCTTAGATCTCTTTTTATATCGATAAGTATATGTTTGTATAGTCTTTGTATGCAACATTAACTATTTATGAGGCTCCAGATGAACCGGTAGCGAGATAATAATATGGCAAATAAAAGACGCCAGACATTTTAAGAATTCACGAGGTTCTTAGACACCATTCTGCCTTAGACCATCGTTTACTGATAGAAAATACACGTGAGAGGATCCCTACCACCTCGTGTTTAGGCTGGGACTACAGAATGGTCTAAAGGTCAGAATAAGCAACAGAGACATTTGTGTTCTCACAGGCTGAAGAGTGATTTAATAAATCATCTGAATGTAATTTAATGGGCGATTAACGGGGATAAGGTCAGAAAAGCTGCATACGAGGAAATTATAGAAATTTGGGTCATTGAGTGGTCGATTTCCTCGCCCCGAGTGAAGGTCTAAAGAACAAAAATCAAACAAACATAGCTTATGCGACGAGAACTATACTAAGGTAACGCGTGTAAATCACACGAGATAAGTATACTATACTAATTACATTGAAACTTCCCTTCTCTGAAAAAATGCCTACCCCAACCAGTGGAAAACAAGTTGGAGATGGCCAAAAGTAGAGCCTAAGTAATTAATAGTTATCCAGAACAGCATATAATAAAAATTCTCATACAACTGAACACGACCAGGTGCAGAATACCTATTCAGAGATGTCTATTGCCGGTGATAGTCCTTTGTCCTCTCCTTCTTTGGGCATCGGGTTTATTGCTTTTTTGTGAGAGAGACTCAGCATTGGGATGACACTTCGTTCATGCACGCCAATACTTGGTTTTGGCAGGCTCTTGTGGGGTCTATTTCACCGACATCAAAAGTTTACAACCATCCTCTTGAGTGCTTTATATACCAGTAGCTTATACTAGTAAAAACCCACACCTTCCATTTGGCTTCTTTGAAAGAGGTGGTTTCCTATGTACGGGTGTAAATATATCTAGGAGCGCCTATACAGAGTTCTATCGTAATCCGTGGCCCATAACCAACAAGGTGAAGTAACGCTGCAAAGTCACAGGGTCGTAGCCTATAGCACCTGGGTCACATCCTGGAGTAGTGTAACGCAAATTGGCTAGATCACTTTCAAGACGAGTACCTTTATGAGGTTCGAAGAGAACTCCTGACCGTTAGTTATCTAGACAATGAATATATAAATCTTATTGCTAACATGGGTGTATATCTTACGTGCTGAAAACAAAATAATTTGACCTAACTAAAAAACAGAAAATGAATGCATTTGGCCACTCATTCACAGTGTAGTTTTTTTCTTGATCTATGGAATAACTCATGTCCTGAAAGTATTTTCGCATAGTAAGCCAAATGGTCCTTGGGACATCGTCGAGATGTCCATAGGACAAAAGGAGCAAAATTAAACAAAAGCTTGTTATAATATCTATTGCTTGTAAGAGCAAATAATCACATTAAATTGGCTGTATAGTTCGCACTAACTGAGATTGTGGACTATAATGGATTCACACGAACTTCTACAGAGGATACATCTTATTAAAGATCATGTAAGCTACGCGATAACAAATCACCACATTCAGACGCTTTGAATTTTTTCAGGTAGTCATGCCATCAGAATGGGAAAAAGAAGAGTATGATCCACGCTAATGGAATTGATCCGACGAAAATCCATCCACAAAGCTGCGAAAGTTTACTCAGGAAATGGGTCCAGCAGATCATCTCCTATCGTTGTTTTCTTTGTCGAAACAGGAGGGGGGACGTTGCCAATCGGTAAGACCGGCATCTTGACCACAGGAGGGACCTCAGCAGGAGATTCAGTAGTCCGACGATGGGACTGGMGGTGATGACGAAGGTCRTCAGYARAAGGGGCAAGATCACTTGAGCTCCTCTTGTTAGTTTCACTAGAGTTCTCGTCTGATGCAGCGACAAAGTTAACAAAATAGAAGATGTAGGGGGAACATAAAAGAGCAAGACGAACMAAAGGAAAATAAAGAAAGCCATACCATAAGCCATTTCAGAGTCAKAGAGGGTTGCACTGCTGTCCTTGGTTTCGACGGTGGTGGAGTTTGAAAAGAGAAGTTTCCTGGCAGCGGCACGGGAASATCTGCTGGACAGGTGAGAAGTKGAAGAAGCAACRGACGGAGATTGAAGACATTTCTTGTCACTAGGGGCACCTTGGGAATTAAGTCGACGCTCCCTCAAGACTGGAAAAGATCTATCTTTGGCAGGAATCTAAAGRATAAATTCGTAAGCCTCCTCTCCATGTGGATTGACATGGAGTGCAAGATGCGACGCGTCTACARCAAYARCAAAAAAGAATGAGCAACATTAGCATAAAGACTACAAAACAAAGTGTCACATGACAAAAGACACACACCTTTTACCCAGACCTCAGGGAAAAGGTTATCCTCAAATATAAGGGAACTCTTTTTGACAAAGAAAAAATGTTTTAACYAACCCCTMTCATTTGTGGAATCCAGTTCAGAAATCAAGTTCTTCTTCCCTTTGCGGGGAAGAAGGGTAATTCTACCTGACCCATACTTCTTAATCTTGTAACAAAACCCTAAATCACCAATCCCAAACTATAAACACACCTCCTTCCTACTTTCCACTAAAACCTCTAAAGACAAAAGAAGCCTCTAGACGTGAGGCATGAACTGACAGATGTGAATGTTTACTAGCCTGATCAATGACTGAGTAAAAGGACCAAAAGGGAGAGCATGGTGGATTTTGAAAGGGCACTCTTACATGCAAACCCATCCCTCACTAACTGAATCTAATCTAATATTAGAGTCAGGAGAAAGATTTCGGTGAACTTAGGGAGATAACCGAGAGAATGAATCAATTTGGGTCATTCACAGAAGATGGAACTCGGAAATTCCAAACTCGTCCCTAAATTAAGGACAGAAATTCTGAATCCGTCCCTAAATTTAAGGACGGAAATTAATATCCATCCCTAAATTTAGGGGCGAAAATTCTAAATCCGTCCCTAATTAAAAATTCTTAATCACCTGTTAAACACCTCTACATCACCTCTACATCAGCCGCTAATCAATTATTAATCAACTAATAACAGAAACTTGTCCTTCTCTTGAGAGGAATCGAACTCGTGACCTCAAAGTCACCAACTAAAGCCCCAACCAACCACTCCAACTACCAACTTGTATGCTTTATTCACCAAAATTTGTAAATATGTTTTGGCAGAATTAGGGACGGATACTAAAATCCGTCCCTAAATTTCTTCTTTTTATTTTCCAAATTTGGACCCTCTAGAGGTCTTTTTTAGACATGAAGATGAACCCCAACCCCTTTCAAGATGGGAATGAGATGCGTGTTGCAATTCCGGTCAGTTTGATATATTATAGACCTCCATAGGATGCCCATAGAGAAAGTTATGGACAAAAAAACCATAACTTGTAAAGTGTTGTTTTGAGAAAAACTAAATAGGTTAGGGATGGAAAATTAGAATCCGTCCTTAAATTAGGGATGGATTTCCAACATCTGACCCTAAATTTCTCACAATGTCTACCATTATAYAATTAGGGACAGATTCCAAAATTCATCCCTAATTTTGAGACGGAAATTCCATATCTGTCCCTAATTAGGGACAGAATTTTTATTYGTCCTTAATTAGGGACGAAATCCAAAATCCATCCCTAAGWATCCATCGCTATACAAGCATTTTTTAGTAGTGGAGCCAGTCAAAGCTTTCATCACACTTTTTCATATCAAATGTGTATTCCCTACTTTGATTAGTCTTGAAATCCTTCTTTTGAGAAGACTTTTTGTTAACTAATTGGGGACACTTAAATAGTGGGCCCTGAACAAACTCAGCCATGGTCACATCCATATGATCATCATCTTGATCCGACCCATAGTCTCTTTAGTGCTATTAGAGTAGTTGGCATAGTATTTGTGCTTGCTTTTAGACTCTTCAGCGAAACAGCTTTCATGTGCCACCACAACACTAGCCAGAGCCACAAAATCAGGGAAATGCTGACCCTCAAAGTTGCTCCTAAAGGAAAAGACAACCTTTTCCAGACTAGTGAAACAAACTCAAATTCGAGTATGTTAAGATGACATCTGATCTTTGCTCTCTTAAACCTGGCGATGTAATCCTCTAGGCCTCCCCTTTCCTATTATATCTTAGACAAATCTCCAATGGAAATCCGCTTCTGATTCTAGTGATAATAATCGAAGGAATGTTTTCGCAAATCTGCCAAGTCTGTATAGAGTTTGTGACAAGAATGGGTGAACACAAGAAAACGCAGTTCTAGTAAGGGAACTAGAGATAATCTCAATTTGAGACAGTCATTATATGCTGTCTCGCTGCATCAGATTTCAAAACTGACTAGTGTTCTCAGCAGATACTGACCCATTGCCAAAGAATAAGAGAAGAAAACTTAGGAATTCAAATCCTCTATGGAAAAGATTTACAAGTCCTCTCCTTGATACAACTATATGTCCATGGCCTTTGAATCATTCCTCCACTTGCCTAAGGAGAGGTAATGAGGAGCTTGTCCCATAGGTGTAACGGAAATGTCTATCTTGACCATTGCGTAGTGAATTATCCTGGTAATGGGTAGATGAGAGTCTCCCCATAGGGATTTGGATATTTTGGGCTCCAGTTTGAAACACTAGTATTACCTAGAGTTTGTTGTCCCATCGCCAGAGCCCACCATAAGCATTACCTGTGCATATGATCCCTTTCCCTACATTACTCTGAGGGGTGCATTTGGTTAGATAAGCTTATGTTGATAACCCTGACTCCTAGTTCTTGGAATATACGTGGGTTGTGATGGTCATGAGTAGCAGGTTATGGATTCTGAGGTATATCCCCATTAGTGCAGTTTAAAACCACTACTAGCGTTGAATACTCCATTTTATAACCATTAACTCCTACCTGCGTAGGTTGTTCCTATGGGTGGAACAGATCCCATTGACGAAGTCAAAGGATTGAGTTAGAAAGGAAAAGAAACAGAAGAAGGTCCAAGGTCATTATGGTTATAGCTGACTCATAACCTGCCTAGGCTTACTTTCTCCCTTGACTCTTAGTTCCCTTAATTGCACATCCCATAGAGGGAATACTCCTTGATACTAACTGAAAGCCGGAGGGACATTAGATCCCATCAAGTTGTTGTTCTAGATAACCTAAGGGAGGTTGTTCTCGTAGGTTGTCGACAATTATTCCTGAGCTCGACGGTGAACACATTCATCAACCTTCATTCAGTTGATTGTGCTTCTCCATAAAGGCTCCGACTGTAACAACCTCAGTTGCAAATAGTCTTAGACAACGCCACGTTAGAAGCATTTCAATATCTCGTTGATATCTAATATAACCATCCATCTGTCTTTGTAACTGACTGTTGCGAATGGAACTAAAATTACAACTCAAAGTTATCACCCTAGCAGTCTCAGTACCATACCACCATGGAAGGTGATTGAGACCTGCCCTATGATTTCTTCAAAATCTTCCAAAAAGCTAAACAACATCCAATATTATGTGATATTGAATTGAGCAAACCTTTGGCTGAAACGATTGATCTTCCCCCCATGTTTAGATTAAACCGTCTTAGTCTTTGTGCTTGGATCTCGGTTTGCTTAGGAGGAACAAGAACTTCAAAAGATGTTGTTGTTCGAAACAGTTCTAAATCATAAGTCTTTCAAAGTAGAACTTCTCAAGATTTTTATCGGCTGAGTTATCATCCTCTTGATTACCACTTCTTCTGGTAGATCGCCTCGGGGGCATGGTTGAGAAGCATAACTGCTATAATGCAAAATCCTCTCCCACTGTGGTCGCAAAAAAACCTGTTAATTAAGGTGATTTTGCACTTCACCAACAAGTMAACCACCGAATGTTGTTTTTGATTCGGTAGGGGGTTGCCCCTCTAGTTACTGATTATAAAGATATCCTCGCTAATGTAAAAATGGCTCCTAAGATCATAGAAAAAGTTAAGAATRTATATACATAAGGAATTAAACTTGTTGTGGAATAAGATTAAAGCTTAGGACAAASAGAAATGAAGAGATCCGAAAGCCATCCATTATGAAGAAAGCATAGTGTYAAACTACAACTGCATTACAAGGAAAGATGATTACCTCCATGTTTACACAATTGTAATTGATAAAATCACACTGATGATTGGATGAACTATGCTACAATAAGCTACTCTACGCTAGACTACACTATACTTGGCTACTAAGCCAAGTGCGACTAAGGAAAGCTAAAATGCGAAAGAAAGACAGATGTTTGTTTGATTGTGTGTTTCCTCACTAACATTTAACTTGGATGTCGCTAGTCAATCATCGTTGGTCAATAATAGTCATATCAGTCAATAAAGTCATCCGAGTATTTTTAGTATGTAATAGGGTGGTTTGTGCGGTGGTTTTCACGGTGGGACGTGGCCACGTGGGTGGGAGTCGTTCGGTTAGGGTTTTGGGTGGGTGGGTGGTGGTGGTGGTTATTGGTTTGGATGGGGGTAGTGGTTAAGGGGTGAGTGATAAATGGTGATAGTATATTAAAAAAACAGAGAAGAGAAAAGAAAAATGAATCATGACTTGAATAGCAGGTCACAAGTCACTTGGTGTAATATGGGAAGATAAGGGGTGAAGGTAGGTTTATTTGGGATTAACGCAAAGATGGATTAATACGGGAAGACCACTAAAAGGTGGGATTATTCCCATCAATTTTCCCTAACCTAATTTCCTTGTCACATAAAYAATTTCTTTCAATACAATTCAATTTGGTTCAGTTAATTTGTTTTCAGCTCAAATAAACATACCCTTAATAAGTTTTGATGGGTAATAATTTATTGTTTTGAATTGAACTAAAGTGAGGTGTAAAATTGAACTGSACTGGACTTAACAAAGGGCATGTTAACTTCAGTTGAAAACAATTGAACACCAATAGCTCATGATTAAGTAGTTCCAAAAGGATAACTATTGATTTGAGGTCTCATTAGTCCTTATCCCTTACAACTATCCAATCAGTCACAAAAACCTAACTTTCGTTTTGAAGATAACCAAAGGGACCCACCGAAGCCCTGATTTCTAGTGAACTGAATCTTTTTCCTTTGATATCCATGCTCCTTGTCAGTTAATGAGCTTATAAAAGCCAATAAAAAATCTTAGTATGATAAACCGGAAATATAAAATGAAATGGAAAAGCATGAAAAGCAAAATTGATGTCATAGGATATATTACAATTCTGAACATCGTAGCAATATTATCCTTGGGTACTATAATCCTTAATTGAACGCTCAGATGGAATGCAAAATATAGATTAAAAAGTAGGGTGGTCTATGAACAATGTATCTAGTGTTGTAGAATTTTGGATTAAGGTTAACTCGATACAAATTAGTGCTGTTAACATCAATATTGACAAATATATGTCGAGATAAAAGTGAATTTCTCCATTCGGATGAAGAGTAAGAATCATCACAAAGTATTCATAAAAACTCCATTAAAATGAGATTTTTGCAAAGTATGAATCTTTTAATAAGCACACACTCAACATACATATTCAATCAGAGAGAAGAATTCTGAGAAAGAAGATATGACATGATGGAATTAAAAAACGAATGTTGTCACTCGAAGCCTGCTATGCAACAAGTGTGTCAGTTATTGAAGTGGTTATGTAACGAGCGGGCTCTGGTATGAAAGTAGAAGGACCACATTGGTACATGCACCAACCTGAGATAACGTAGTATGCATATGTCGGACTCTTGCAAACGAACATTTGTTCTCACGAGACAGGAGAAGGCAAGATAATATATAAAGGCACGGAGGCGAAAGATCGAAGAGGTATGGAGTAAAAGACGTCTTTCTATTCTACGTTGGGTAATAATTGCACGCACTTGAATATTGAGGATGCGTCATATTCATTACTGGTCCGCTACAATCATAAATTCTTCCTTTCGCGTATATCTTCTTAAAGTACGGAACTAAAGAAAGGATACCATATGTAGCCGTAAACCTTAACGCGCCACATGGCTTACCAGCCACCAATCCTACACTCGATCATTCCTTGTGATTCAGAGCTCAGGTGAAACTATCAAATATCTAGGTTAAGTATAGTAGGGTGAAGCAGAGAGGCTAGACGATAGACTAGTTTAAGCCGAGACCCTACATATGACAAAGAAGCAGAGCGGTAAAACGTTGTAACACTTATAGATGAGCTAGCTACTGTAAACTACGACTATCCATTTCCCTGACGGACTCATAACGCACCTATTTGCGTATATAAATCGCTTTGCAAGAATCATGAAATATTCTCAATTCTAAGAATGAATCTTGCCTATATTCTCGATATCCTTCAGAGATACGGGTTATTCCTAGACGCCGTCGACCCCCCCCCTCCCCTCTCCCCTCGCATACGCACCAGGTCTCTCACCAGACACTCGCGTACTCATATTCACAAATTTATGCTATGTTATAATCTGCGTATATCTGGCGATGTTTTTATTCACAAACTGGTCCTTAAAATTCTAAACCAATACCCTCTAATAAAAATAAGCAGAATAAATAATTTCCATAGCTTCGTAACAAATCTGATAATATACTTATTATTTGAGAATAAGTGCTCCGCAAGGTAATACCTAAAAAAAAAGAGGAGGAACGCAGCACACATCAGCAGCAAATCAAAAAGATGAAGAATCGAAGGTATGTTTGAAATATATGAGAAACCGAAAGAATCTATATTTGCCTTGTTTGACTACGTGCTCAATACTTAGTACGACCTGCACGTATTTCAAACTTTGTGATTCAAAGCATTCTCTCAGCTAACAATCGGGCGACGCGTATGTTTATCACGGATACTCATTTTGGCGGAGAACATTTTCAGGTGTCTACACTACCACCTGGGCTCACCACTGCCACACGTCACCACCTCAACCCTCGACTCACCCCTCATACATACCACCGAATCTTCACCTCCAAGACAATCACAACCACCACCCATCATACGTGTTTTATAGGGGTAGGGTGTAAGTGTGAGTTTGTTGGGTGTACAACCATCATAGCATGCGGCATCCTCACGCCACGCAAACTCACAAAACACAAGCCCCACCTAACAGCACCCTCATCATCAAACCATCACAAACCACCCACACAGACCGGACATAGCCCCTCACGACTCACCCACTCACCGTCACCCACCACATAGAAATACCTACCTCCACCAGCAGCATCAACACCGGCACCGACCACAACGCAACATAACCCTTAATAAACCACCCGCGCTCCGCTGATCATCCCCACAACTCCCACATCAGCACTTCCCACCGTCCGAGCTTCATCCCACCATACCTTCCTACCACCTCTACCCCCGATTCCGGTAACGACCATACTTTGGCTCCCCCAATTCTGCGTGAACGGCACAGGACCTAGCTACCGTCCTTCCTCCTCCTCCCCAAGTCTTGATGTAAACACACCACCAGACAACTACCGACGCCTGCATCACCTGGCGGCATCCACACACCTGCCATATGTTTAAGAGGAAAGAGGAGAGAGGAAGAGGAGGAGTAGAGGATAGGATGAGAGAAGAGAAAGAGGGAAGAGGAGATGCGAGTGAGAAAGCAGGAGGAAAGAAAGAGTGTGAGAGTTAAAAATAAAAAGCGAAGAAAAAATTTAAAAATCTAGTTTAACCTGATAACAGTTAGTAGTGTCACAGGTGCATTTTTGGAAGACACCCATCTAAAGTTGGATTATTTTGAAATAATCCAAAGCGTTGATTCTTTTTTGGAAGACCCCTAAAAGGTGGATTTATATCTTGTTATTTTCTTTTCCTTTTAATTTTTTACAAGAAAGGTTAGTTTATTATTTGAACATGAATTTAATTGAACTTATTTATTAATTGAACTAAATATGCTAAAGTAACATGTTTTGCAATATTATGTGTTAACACTACGGGCATATATTCGATTTATTTATGGTACCTTCAATCAATTAAGTTAGGGGGGCTGTTGCTTTAGCTTATTTTTCAGGATTTAGTTCATG